>SNQJ01S0016753.1:112544-126241 GCA_010110895.2 Picea sitchensis
CAATGCAGCGGAACTTTGGGGGCTCATTAGAGGACTACAATTAGCCATTGAGCACAATTTCACCCAGCTGATTGTAGAGGGAGATTTTCAAATCATCATCAATCTCTTTCACAGAATTTTAAATGGAGCGAACCTGGATAGAATATCACCCAGTTGGAGACTCTCACACGGGCTAAAGACTATCACAGATTTTCTGCAACCTAATCAGGACGTTATACCTGCTCATATCAGGAGAAAGGCGAATCAAGTTGCGGATGAACTGGCTATTCTGGGGACCAACTGGAATGGACCAGAACTCCTTTGCAAAACGTCCCTCAATCCTGATCACCCCATTCTCCAGCAATGTATCTGTAAATCTAGGGAAGTGGACACACCCCCAGATGGGGTGTTAGTGCAAGCCAACTGGCACAAGGAGGGAGTACGGGTAGGACAACGAGGCAGGGATCCATGTGATGAGCTCGTGCCAATGCCCACCACCCCGACCCTGCATTAACTTGATCTTACATCGTTGCAACGACTTTAATTTTGGTGCACTCGTCCCCATTACGAACTTTTCTATGGCTCTTCCGTTTGTATTAGCTTCTCATCCTCGCTCGCGGACCGACCTGCACATACCTTCGCTGCCCTGGCCTGACTCAGACTGGACTTTCATGGTGCTCATAGCCCCTGCCCATCTCCAGGCTCTCTGCATTTTCCTAGAGCACTTAGTCTTTTTATGCATTCAAACGACGAAACTTATGCCGTGTCAAAGAGGACAGTCGCGAAGAGGCTCTCCATGGCATCCTCCCCAGCCCCGGGCCTCTGTCTCTCCCCCTGGTTCGCCCTCCATGATCTCCTCGCCGCCTCTACAATCCGAGCCAGCACCTCTCGCCTCTTCCACCTCGCCTGTCTCTCGGTTTGAATGCTTAGCCATTATTGACAGCTCGGAGGGCTCTTCTTCACGATACCTTGTCGTCCCACCGAATTCCGGAACTTTTGAGCCTCCCCATGCACCAGTAGCTGGCTCCTCAAGGCCTCCCATGGGGACGCCACCTCCTGTTCGAAGGGCCCGAAACAACGCGAACCCATCTTCAGACTCCATCCTTGACTCGCAACTGAAAGAAAGTTTTACTATTCTCTATGGTCTGGTCTTCGAACTCCGTCAGGGGATGGAGGACCTCCATTTCCGTCTGCAGATCAAGGATGGAAAGATCTTGACCCTCCTTCAGATTCTTTCCTCCTTCCAAGATGCTTTCCCCTCCGACCCACTAGGCGCGGCTTCAGCAGAGGAACCCCATGCAGAGACCAGCGAAGGAAACGCCCAGACGCAACGTTTCACAGAGATCGTTGTGGAGCAGGTCGAGCATGAGGAGATGGACGTGGAGAAGGATACAAGACAACATGTGCTACAGGACACCTTGCCAGTCGCCAACAGGGATGTTGACATGCAGTTGGAAAGCAAAGGGACACTCGTCGAAGAGGAGCCTTGGTACGAGGCCATTCTTGCCACCTAGCCAGGTTATTTGCCAAGTGTTTGATCCCACAGGGGTTCTTTACTTTTTAATAGTCTCTTCTTTTAGTTGCATTCCAGTCAGCTTAGTTCTGTTCTATAAGACTGTTAGACTATCAATGCTAGACTTACCCGGCCGGCTGAACTGGTTTCCCCTCTATTGGGGCAGTTCAGTAACAACAGTATGGTTACTATCATGTTTTTGTACCTCTGGTCTGGTTTTTTGAAGGCCCTTTATATATAAAACCTCTTACCTACAAAAATAAAATAAAATTAGATGTTAATTAAAATTTCATATAGTTATATAGTTATGTGGCTTAAACTTAAGAATAAAGTTCTTACGAAATATTATGTAAAATATGAGATGTAATGGTTTAAATTGGTGTACATTGTGTAAGTAATATGATGTTAGATGTTGATTAAAATCTTATATAGTTATATAGTTATGTGGCTTGACCTTAAGAATAAAGTTCTTACAATATTATGTAATGTAAAAAATGAGATGTAATGGTTTAAATTGGTATACATCATGTAAGTAATATGTTGAAGTTATTGACCATATACTTATGTTTTATCCTTAAGTCATTTGAGTTTGGTAGAAGGATATATAATCTGAGTTGGTGACTACTCTTTATAGGAATGTGTTGAGTCTATTTACTTGGTAGAAGGAGATATAACACTCTCATTTAGTGTATATTTATGTAAGAAATGTGTTGAATATATTTATCATCTATTTAGAATTTATCTATATAATATTTTAGTTTAATAGATAATGGAAATAATTTTTTAGTTTGGTAGAAATTGGAAAGAGAATAATTTAAATTGCTCTTATTATTCATAAGAGTCTAAATAAATGGTATAAGTTCATTCCTCCCATGAAAGTATGACTAATTTCGATAAAACTCGAACGATCATTTATGAATAATGCATGAGATTTATTTGATAGTTACAACGATGGTATCCTTACTATTATTAGTCACTCATTCACTTGCATAAATAAAAGTTGCTCACACCATTGAAATATTTGGTGATTCCCTACTTATGGTAACAATGCTTATTTTTTTCACGTTTTTGGGAAAGAAACAAAGATGCAAATTCCTTGTCAAAAAGTGTAATGCATTCAAGTTTTATAGAATATCTAATGTGTGAATATTTTAATAATTCATATTTTAATAAAAAAAAATTGTTATATAGTTAATATCATAATTTTTATATTGACTATGACATGAATATATGGAAATATGGTTACCCAATTTATTTTATGGGTTTAATTTGAATTTTTGAAATATTATATGAATTTTTAATTGTCAAATAAGATATTAGGAATTTTGATTGATAGTGTAATTGATATTATAGTGATTGGTTTATTGGGTACCTTTTTCTATGGTTGATATTCGAGATCACGGTCATCCCTATAGTAGGGGAAATTCACTTAATAAAAAGAAAGAATTAAATTTACAACGAATTGTTTATAAATTGTTTGAGATCCTATTTTGATAGTGTGGATATTTTGCATGTTCAAAGTAATAAAGTTAGATGATAAAATTAAATTTTAATATAAATATAAGTATAAGTGAAACGATAAATATAATAAAAAGAAATTAAATAGATTCTTATAAAGAGAAAATAATAAATAAATGATTATATAGCTCTTAAAATTTAAAGATTGAAAAATTATAACATTTAAATTTATAAAAAATAAATAAATTAAATATAAAGTTTACACGATTAAAACATATTTTAATTGAAAAAATAATAGATGGATGGTTATATAACTCTTAAAATTATACCCATATTAGATTTCATTTTCAAAATATTGATCACACTACCAACCTTCCTAACCTCTTAACTTAACAAAAGTATGGTGATCTTGGAAAGCTTTTCTTAATGCTTTTCGAGCACATAAACAAAATTCTAAAGAATCACAAGTAATCACTTACCCTCTTAAGATCCGATAAACCAATTAGGTCTTAGTGGACGTTAATCATCATCATCATCATCATATTATTTTAATTGAGCTTTGTAATTAATTTTTTACTTTTGCACTACACAAATAATATATCTTAAAATTTATTTATTATTTATAATTACACTTTTTAATGTAATATATATTTTAAAGGATTTCTTACAAATCATTTATTTTTTTTTAAAGATTTTTTATTAAACAAATATATAAAATAAAAATTCATTATTTTTTTAAATGTAATATATATATTAAAGGATTTCTTACTATTTATTTATTATTATTTTTTTAAATTCTTTTATTAAACAAATATATAAAATAAAAATTCATTATTTTTTTAAAATTTTTTTATTAAACAAATATATAAAATAAAAAATTATTATTTTTTAAAAGTTTTTTTATTAAAAAAATACATGAAATGTAAAATAAAAGTTACATATTTTTTCTTTATTTTAGAAATTTTTTTTTTTTTTTAAATGATAAAAAATATTTTTAAAAAAATTAAACATTATCAACCATAAAATAGATAAAATTTATCTCAAATATAACATAAAATAAAAATTCCAAACACTGTGTTAACAGTATAATCTATATATATTTTGTAAATTTTTAACATTAGGTAGGTTAAAATGTAATCTTTATAATTGATCAATTTGAAATAATAATATAATAAAAATCAAGTAACAAAAATTCATTATAAAAAACCACATGATTAAGAAAAGTGAAACACATGAATAAAAACACAAAATTTGATTGATTCAATAGAGGTACATTAATTATTATCTCCTTGACTTCATACAATTATCAAGATAATTTATGAAAGAGAAATAACCTCAATCACATCACAGATTTAGACATTTAAACTATAAATAAGTGATTATAAGTAGCTAAAAAAACATAATTAAAATAATAAAAATTAATGATTTTTTCCTTCTAAGTACAATCCATAATTTGAAGTTTGAATATTCAAAGTCAAATTATAAAAATAGACACATGCCCCAAATTCTAGAATACTCCTGTTGCCTTATGTGTTTGGCTTGTGCACACAACTTAAAGTCGATAGTTCTTGAATAAAATTGGAGGGAAAGTATAGAATAGTGTCCTATACAATATATATATAAACATGTATTCTAACTCCTAATATTAAATTCACCTATGAAAAACATTGAACCCTTGTTTTTTTACAATTTTGGAAAACTGTTTTTGAGATATTGTCAAAATCACAAACCTTTCCTCCAAGATATGAGTGTATTCACCAAAATAAGAAGCCATTATATTTGTAGAAATGAAATCTAGAATTTATCCATGCATTATCTATGGATTTGGGAACACAGTATAAATTTTTTGTATAGGGAAATAGACATCTCCTTGGCAACATATCCAAAATTATTCTTTTGATCCAAGGTATGAGTGTGCTTCAATGAAAAGAGTGGACCATTATTTGCACATTGTATATTTGAAAAAATTGAAACAAAACTAAAATTGAATTTAAAAAATGTTGATGATGGATTGCCAAAAATCCTAGATATGCTCCTAGATTAAAATCCCTTGGTTGGATTTTTTTTTATCTCTTGAGCATGAAGGATGGTTAGAAAATTTCTTCGAGGAAGATGATCCAACAAGTTCAACAAGTTACTCTTGTAAATACCATGATGCATCTTTTAAATATACATCATTTTATTTGATAAGACACTCCTTATAATCCTTTGTTATCTTGTGACAAATCATTTATGTCAAGGCCTATTCAACATCCTATTAACTTTTTATCACAATTTTTTTTCCAATCTATGATTTTCTCTTTCTCATCTACCTTTACTTCTTGAATGTATTCACGATACTCATAAATACATACAACATTGAATATAGGATAAATATATTTTTCATATGATAGGTTCAACATGTTATCATTATCATAAATCTCCATAAGTATTATACATGGGTTGATATTATTATACTTCAATTTGTTATACATTTCCCTAGGAAAACTCTCATTCCTAAAATGGGTTGTCACTAAATATCCCTCTACAAATTTCTTCATTTTCATTTTTTAGAATGTAATTTCCTTCTACTTCTCATTACTTTTCTACAACTAATTCCTAAATTGCTGGTGTGATTCTTTCATATATTGTATATATACTTTAGAAACAATTCTCTTCACATGCACTATGACTAGAAAACTCACCAAATCTCTCACTCCCTTTAGTGATCTTCCATAGAAAATTTGAAAAGATGTTTTCCTTATATACATATTGATTAAATTTTTATATGCATATTCAACCGATGGTAATATTAAATACCACTACCTTGATTTATCTCTTACTCGAAACCTTAAAAATTTACCAAGACTTATATTCACAACCTCTAATTGGTGATATTTTAGATGTTGATATGTAAAACTAAATTGCAATCTTTATCCCCGCTTCTTCCATAATGCCTTCCAAAAATGTCATAGGAATTTGGTATCAATATATCAAATGATACTTGTAGGTAACCTATGTAATAAAATGTGGAATCTTTGAAAATATATCAAGAAATACCATTATGGAACTCATTACCTCTTTGTATTCATAGTAATTCCAAGACAAAATCCACACTCACATTCTCCCAAGGCCTCTCTAATATATGCAATGATGTGTAAAAAAATTTACTTTGATTTCTTCCTTTTTTTTTTTTGCTAACATATGATGCTTTCTTCAACCAAACTTCAACCAAACTTACCTATACTTGGCTAAATGTATCTTTCCTCAACGAAAGATATAGTTTTTTCTTTGCCAAAATGACCACTCAATCCGACACTATATAAATATTTGATGAGATTATCTCCCATGGAGCCCCTTGGTATGCACAACTTTTATTCTTGAATAAAAATAATTGTTGGATAAAAAAAAAATCTAACTATATAGTCCTATCCATTGTTCCTGGTTCTTTGCAAGACTTCAAAACCTATCGAAAATATGCATTATCCTCATAAAAATGTCATACTATCTATACCCACAACCTTGACAAGCATCTTGCTCAATGAAAACACTCTCATACTCAATGCATAAACAACTTGATTGGTGTTTCCTAATTTATGATTAGAAGAAAAAACTAAATCTACAATCATTCTACCCATTCCATGTATTTGATCTAACTTCCCTTAACTAGTAATATACTAGATTTCTTGCAATATCTTGCTAAAAGATCACAACATTGTGAATGCAAACAACAACAAATTTACCTAAGAATGGTATCAATACATAATTCACCATCTCATGAAGGTACGCAATGCATTCTTGAACCCAAATGGCATAATATATCACTCATATAGTCCTTCCTTTGTCTTGAATGTATTATTCTATTTTTTTCCTTTTCTAATTCTTTTATGTTGATTCCCACTCTTTAAATCGATCTTGGAAAAGTATTGTGTGGCACTCAAATATTCTATAATATCCTATTTTATTGGCAATGAAAAGTTGTACTTGATATTGATCTTGTTTATAGCCCTATTTTGCATATAAATTGATAGAGATTCATAGGCTTCACATATAATTAGGAATTTTATTTCTTAGTATCCTATTATTGTCTTGCATGTGCATATAAGAGAGTGTTATTATGGTTTGGGTGTTAAAAATCTTTTTGTTTTTCTATTTTCATGGAGTAGTTGACATGTTTTCATATTCTCAGGGAGAAATTGAGATTATATTTTTAATTGTCTCTATTATTGTATTTTTTTTTTGGCTATTTCTTAAGATAGTTTCTCCTTGTTTGTTAAGGTGGGTTCTTTATGTGAATATATAAAATCTTGTTGTTTCTTAATGAAGAAGTGGTTAGATATTTTTGGTTCATAATCATTAGTGTTGAAATTTTCTTATGGTTGAATTAATCCCACATGAGAGTAAGTTTCCAATTTATTAGGGGTTTGTGTCTATGTTACTTGTTTCTTTGATTCTTACGATTATTGCTCATGGGATTTCTTTTGTTTTGGTTGCTTGTTTTCCAATGAGAATGGATATAAATAATTGAGTGTTTCCACACAAATAAGTTCCAAATTCCTTATGGGTTTGGGTTTATGTTACTTGTTTTGTTTCTTTGATTTTTGTGGTTGCCATCCATGGAATTTCCTTTTGCTATGGTTATTTGTTTTCAAATGAGAATGGATATAGATATTTGAGTGTGTCCACACCAACTACTCTAAGTTTTCATACCACACTTTATAATCCTATTATGGATATGATCGACCTGTGAAGGAAAGGATGATTTTATTTGTGTTTCCACTCAATCTTTGGTATCCATGAATTTATTCACACCAAGGTTCCTACAAAGCAAAGTTGTCCAAATCATTCTAAAATTGTGATAAAAAATGTTTCTAATGGATTCATTATACCTTAACACTATATGAGAAATAAATTGAGTTCTAAGTTATCTTCACAGTAATCAACATAATGTTAATATTTACATAATGAGAAATTTGACTGACAATTGTGTCGCCATATGCCTACTTGCGCACCAAAAAAACACATTCAATTGCAACGAGTGTTCCATAAAAAATGAAAAAATTCCACAAAGTTGGAAATCCATCAAAAGTTACCTAAACAAATTAATACAACTTCAAGACTATTGTACACAAAGAAGTTATGAAGTCTTTTTTAATATAATGTGATCCATCTATTTGTTGTGAAGTCTTTTTTAATTTAATGTGAATCATTTATTTATATTTTATCCGAACAAATATGCTAAATATATTGAACACACCAAAGAAATGCGTATTCACAAAATGAGAAAGGATTCTTTGAACTATGTGTTGTAATGTGTTGTAATGAGGATAATGAGTAAACTAGTAGAAATATTACATGCCATCTGCATAATGATAGATATTTTCCATTCCCAATCATAATAATTATAAAGTAGAGAAACTTAATGGATCAACTCATTTCCAAGTTTAAGTATTTTCATATTGTTCTCTCTTTCTTTCACACCACTCAAGTTATGAAAAACTATTTGTTAAGTGAGATTTGGTTTAGAACCATGGCGCCAACCCTAATCAATACCAATAAAACATAATGGAAATAGAAATATTCACATACTTGGATGGGAAGATTTCGTTGTTGATCTCATTCCTTAAGAAATACTTAATAACCCAACGAGAAAGGACTCTTTGAACCATGTGTTATAATGAAGATAATGAGTAAAGTAGTAGAAATATTACATAACATCTACATAGTGATATATATTTTCCATTCCCACTCATAATGTGTTGTAATGAAGATAATGAGTAAAGTAATAGAAATATTACATACCATCTACATAGTGATATATATTTTCCATTCCCAATCATAATAATTATAGAGTAGAGAAACTTAATGGATCGGCTCATTTCCAATTTTAAGTCTTTTCATATTGTTGTCTCTTTCTCTCACATCACTCAAGTTATGAAAAACTATTTGTTGGGTGAGATTTGGTTTAGAACCCTGGAACCAACCCTATTCAATACCAATAAACCATAATAGCGATGGGAATTTTCCCGGGATGGTAATATTCCGTCGTTGATTGCATTCCTTTCCAAGACTTCAATATATTTTAAGTGGAATACTTTCGAAAAGAAAAAATATTGAACGTAACGTTTTTCTTTTGAATTTTAAATGAGAATTAATTATTTACTTTTATAAAAGTATAAAATCTTAAGAAAGACATTTACCTTGTTCTTTTTCATGAATATTATTTATAAGTTGTTTATTAAATAATGAAAGGACCCTTTGAATAGGCATTTACCATGTTCTTTTTCATGAAAATTATTTATAAGTTATTTACTATTTAATGAAAGGATCTTTTCATAATTTTGAGAGGAATATTATTTGAAAATGGAGATATCAATATATTATTAACAAGAATTTAAAATTTTGAAGAAAGGTGAGCTTTGTGATTTTAAAATATTTTCAAAGAAAGTTAAGTTGATATAGGTTGTATTAGTGGATATTTTTTCATACATCCAAGATGATGACTACATTATCTATGCTAACAATGAATCTCGACAAAGGGTCGAAAAACTTGCAAATATCACTATCTTGTTAGATAAAAAGTTTAATTTCATTTTCATTAGCAAGCACTCTCCTTGGTGTGCAAAATGTGAGGTGCCCAATTATGAAGGGTACTACAATCTAAAGGTTCTCTATAAATAAATTATCGACATGGAAACTTTGTTTGATTGTAAATTTATTTATGATAATGATAATGAGAAGGTTTTATTAATCAATTTGAATCTCATATGGTTTTCCATGCTTTTCATTGTAAAATATGTGGTGAATCCAAACCCACTCACCACTTGGATTGCTATTATGGAATCTCTCAATCTCACATTATATATTTCTAGTTGCAAACGAAATATGGACATCATGTGTCCTCAATTTTATCAAGGTTTCAACATGCATATGAAAGAGTATATTCGCCAGTTCAACCAGTTGCAAATTATTCTTAGTACCATTGATCCAGTCAAAAAACTTCTCCTCAAATACATGAACATTTGTATCATGATATCAAGTACAATCAAGCATAGTTTCCCAAAGAAAATATTTTAGATGAGAACAAAATTCAACAACATTCCTCATCCTCTAGTGTTTCTATATTAACACCTTCAAATCCACCATATCCTATAGGGTCATCATCTTTTTCATAATATTCTTCATCTTCTTGTTTTACTAATTTTTGTTAGTATTGTAAGAAATAACAACATGATAAGTTTAAATGTTTAAGATTGAAAAAGAAAACTTTAATTATATAGTCTCCTAATTAGGAAGATGATGATTCTCCCATGGAGATCTCTAGTGAAGACATGACTTATGAAGAGTTAATGTTGCTCAATAAAATCATCTTGCTATGATACTCCATTCCCCGAAGAACACATGATAGGTTGTGTATCACGTCTGCACATCTCTCCCAGGAATTGTCCAATACTTTTATATTTGACAAAGGATCACAAAAGCATTTGGTTTCCAAATCAATCATCTACAAATGACACTTGTCAATGGACCATAATTCCCATCCTTGTGAACTTGGATGGAAGGATCATGGTTCCTCTTGCAATTTCATGTGTACATGCACTATCTCATTCATTGATGGTCTTAGATTTGTGGATAAAGACACTAGTGATGTGACTGACATGGATTTTTTTGGTATATTTTTTGGTTGACCTACCAATATGATAGGAAACCTTAATATGATGCATACAATAATACATATACATTGCAGATAAAAATTCCAAAGTTCCTAATTAGAATAACATAAAAAAAAAAAAAAAAAATTGGTAGTTGTTGAAAACAGACGAATAAAGTAATTAATTAAGAAACAACATAAACATTAATTTTCCTAAGACCAAAATCTCATGAAAATAAATATCATGATTTTCATACCACATGAAGATCATAACTAGGTTTTGTAATCTTATTCAATTGTGTTCAAGGAACATACAACACTTGGTCCACATAGATATATCAATCATAAAATTGATCTTCTTCCTAAGTTCTCTCTTTCCAAAGCACCTTTGCATCACACTTCAAAGATTCAAAGTGAAAAAATTAAATGAAAATTTCAATATTTAGTGTCTAATGGTTTCATAACATTAAGTATTTTTCCCTATGCATCACCAACATTCCTTGTACTTAAGAAATATTGGCCTTGGCTTCTCTATATTGATTTAAAGGAATTAAATAAAATTAACATCAAAAATCAATATCCACTTCCTCACATTGATGATTTGCTTGATTAGGTTCAATGTGCCTAATTCTTCACCAAAATTGATCTTAAAAGTGGATATCATTTGGTCAGAGATCAAGTACAAGATACATGAAAAACAACTTTGAAAAAGAAAATGAGTATTTTTAATGGATTTATGTGCCTTTGGGGCTCACAAATGCCCCATCTACCTTTATGATATTAATGAATAATGTTTTCAAAGACTGGGAACCATGTAGAGGCTAGCCATAGAGGTAGTAGGACCCCTGAAGGGAGTTATACCTATGTGCCAACATAGAGTGTCTTCTAATTAGGTAGCAGAAAGGTACCTATACCATTATTGCCACCATTCCTTGAGGAGCATCCTACAGGAGAAACGAAGCAACATGGAGTGGGTGAAATGAAATCCTACTTTAGGGAGTATCAGTTGCTAGAAGAAGGATCCCATGCAGCCATGTTTTACAGTGATTATGGCAACCTCAGGATGAGGAACAAAGCCAAGGTGGGTCAGAGTTAGCAAAATTTTGATCTTCTACGCAAATTTGAAGACCTACAAGCAGGTGAGGGACATATTCTCATGGAAGGGTCTTAAGGAGGATGTACTTTGTCATGTGATGGAATACATGAATTTCCAGTAAAACAAGTCAAATTTCACACATCATGTGGGCCTACTTTAGCAATTGTAGATTCCCGAGAACAAGTGGGTTCTGGGATTTCATTTCCATGGACTTCATCACAATATTTCCAAAGGTATAGGGAAGGGATTGTATCTACATGGTAGTGGAAAAATTGACTAAATATTCACACTTCTTTTTTACTCCTTCAAAGTAAAATGCATCTCAGGTAGCAGATCTATTCTTTAGGGAGGTGTTCAGACTCCATGGTATTCTGAGGAACATAGTCAGTGATCGAGATAGTAGGTTCCTGAACATTTTTTGGAAGACGATATCCAGGTTATTTGGGATAGAGTTGAAACCTAACACTGGATATCACCCCCAGACATATGGGCAGAGAAAGATAGTAAACAAATGGATTGAGGGGTACCTGAGGAACTATGTGTCAGCGTAGCAACATGCATGGATAAAGTGATTGCATCTTAGGGATTTTGGAGTTACTTCACACACCTAGGATTTATTTTTCCTAAGGTTTTTCCTATGTTTATTAGTCTTTACCCAATCTCCTAAAGTTTAGGGAGAATATTCTCTTCAATTTTCACTTCAGTTTGATTGGTTGAGAGGAGTCTAGATGATGCATTGGTTTTGTCACCATGCAACAATGGGATCATCACCAACTAATTTACATTATCCTTGGGATCATCACTAGACTAGCGCATTACCCATGATTACCTGATATCCTCCTCACTTCACTATGTTTCAGTCAGTTAACTGAAGACTGGTAGATTAGCTAACTTAGCTAGGTGGCATTTCACTCCCGTAACTACCCGAGAAAATGGATTAGGTGGGAATTCACTCCCGTAATTGTTGTTGTGTGTCCAGATCACTCTATAAAACCACTATGGCGCATTTTATTCACCTCCAATGTGCATTGGTTGAGTTATATAGAGTATATCATGTGTAAATTATTCATTACGGTTAATGAAAATTCTTCTATTATTTAGCTCTTTCTTGTTCTTTCTCAATTTATCTATGAAAATGTGTGTGGTATTTTATAACTAAATATATTATGTGAATGTTAAAAACATTTACATGGTATCAGAGTCGACGGACTGCTAAGAAAAGCTACACAAAATTATTTTTTGCAAGTACCAAAGATTGAAGACAACGAAAAAATGGAATTCCCAAAAGAATTCATTTTTACACCTTACAACTTCTTTGCATGGAAGGAGAATATGGTCATGCATATTCGAAGAAGAGGATTGTATAGGTTAACCATGAATATAGAGACAAAACCGACATCAGCCATAGAAAAATACAATTATCTAAATCGAATGGATGAAGCATTCAAAATAATTTGCAGTCTCATTTCTCCCAATCTCCTTTTTCACATATCTTCCTAGAAAACCCCAAATGAAGCCTGGACCACCATGGAAGGGATATTTTTAAAACATTATGAAATGAGGGGACACATTCTTGAGGTGGAATTGCTCACATTGGATCCAAAAATCTTCGACAATCTCCAAGATTTCTTTACAAAATACAAGGATTTATTGTCGCAACTCAAAGCTTGCGAGGTTGATAAATCTAAGGAGAAGAAACAAATGGTTCTCACCATTATCTCCAAACTTGGTCCTAAATTCTCCGTTTTCATATCCACATTCCATTCAGTCAAATTCACCTCTAAAGCCACCTAGAAGATGCATTCTCTTGAGGAATTTTTTGAATCCCTGACACAAGAGCATGCCAAGCTCATCAACATGGGAAAAATCAAAGGCCCAAAGGTGCATGAACTTACTGTGCAATATGGAAGACATAAATATCATAAATATAAATATAAATACAAAATAAAATCTCATGCAAATCCGAAGAAGGAAGGGTACTCAAAACCCTTAACCGATGCCTCTGAATCCAAAGGTGGAAA
>SNQJ01S0016754.1:0-33879 GCA_010110895.2 Picea sitchensis
TGTTTCTCTCTATTTGTTTGTGTTTGTTTCTCAACAGGTTCAACATCCCACAAATATTGAGATGGAGCAAGGATGACACTAGAAAGGATCAAACAACGTTTAAACGATATGTTGTTTATCCCTCATTAAGCTAGTATACATTACAATGGAAAAATAAGGAAAAGTTTGTATTCTGTCATGTTTTGTTCTAATTTTTTGTTGAAGTTAGGGATATTGGTTTGTGTCATCACTTACCAATTTGTTCAGTAATAATAGCTTTGAACCATTTCTCCCCACAGTTGAGTATCTCTCTTGCAATAGAGATAGAATGCTCTGAAACATCAAACTCTAACATCCCCACTTTGGTTTTAGTCCCATTAAAGTTAAGTGAAAACTCTTTGGCCACCTATGCATCTTTTGAAATTTTTTTATACAACCTACCCTCTAAAAAGATTTCTTGAACAAAGGTTCAAAGTTATGGAGTTGCATATCATAAGGTTTTTTCCTCACAATCTCCCCTCCCTTCTAATTCTTCTTGTATTTTTGACTATACATAACTACTGCTGGAAGAATACTTTCTATAATTTCTTATGGCAGCTAGGTGTGTCAAAACAAAGTACACAAGAATTCAGGGTTTTAATGACATAACTATTTTCATAGAGATCACCATATCCAAAGCTTTATGCACATCACTCTATGCACATAAATGGTATAATATAGAGCACACCTCAAACAGGAGGGATAATGGAACAGTCACTCAGATTTGTAATGAAAGGAAGAGAAGTGAGACTTCTTTGCTAAATAGGGTTTCAAGAGCATAAATATCAATTTGCAGCACTAATGATGTATGAAATTTAAACTTGGTTCTACAAATTATCAACCATAATCCTCAGGTTTGATAGTGGTCTCCTTCAATGGGTTAATATTAAACTTCGAATTGATGCAGAAGACGAGGGTTTCAATAATTTTGGAACAGAGGGTTTGTAGCACCTAGTTCGCAGTGCATTCTAATGATGCATAGTCAAACAACCAATTCACAGTGTTCGACAACACATGTATTCCAACAGAGGGAGAACACCTTCAGTAAACACTCACATAACCAAATCAAAGATCAACACACCGATGTTTACATGGTAAAACCCCTACGAGGAAACATCCATGGCCCTAGCCAACGCGACCACTTGGAGCAGTTTATTAATGCAAAAGAAAAAGATTGCAAAGATATTTTACAAGAGAGTTTCTCACAGTCAATCATCAGCAAATGACCCTCTATGCTCTTTAAATAGAGATCATGCACCAATTGGGTGTTAATCCATGGATCAATGGTCGTTAAGATCGAGGAGAATATGAACCGTCGAATCACTGTATCTCGGGAACATATCGTGACCATCGAATTTCCTAACTACAAATGCATACTAATTCATACTAAAGAAACACACTAAGAAACACACTTTTACCTAACGACACATTAGACCAAGTCGATCTTAACTAACTCCTAAGTGTCTAAATATCCTAAAATCCCCCCTTAAGAATAACTTGGAATAGGATTGAAGGATTTAAAATAGTGACACAATAGGAGAAGGATGGAGGAATTAGAGCCTATCCCCCCTTAATTACAACTTCTTGAACTCCTAACATAGATCGAAGATTGGAAAACTCTGCTTCTATAAGAGACTTTGTGAAAATGTTTGCAACTTGATATTCTGTAGGGAAAAAGAGCACTTCAATAACTTGATCATGAATGATCTTTCCGATGAAGTGCATGTGTAGCTCGATGTGCTTGTTGCGTTTATTTTGAACTGGGTATTTGGAAATATTTATAGCACTATGATTTTCACACCAAAGGCTAGTCGGATGTTGTTGCTGAAATAAAAACTCTGAAAGGATCTGTCGAAGCCACAAGGCTTCCTGACTTGCATTTATCGTTGCTCAGTACTCTGCTTCTACTGAAGAAAGTGAAATAGCCTGTTGTTTCTTAGAGGCCCAAGTGACAGGTCTTGAACCAAGGATGAAAACATAACCTACAGTACACTTCCAATCATCAAGGTCGTCAACCCAATCTAAATCAGTGAAACCAACCAATAAAGGAGTCCCCCCTGAACTGTAGTGTATCTCGAACTGAACTGTACCACAGACATAGTGAAGTGTCCTTTTAGCTTCTTTCCAATGGCTTTCATGGGGTGTTTTCATATAATAGGAAACAACACCAACAATAAAGGAAAGATCAGGATGGGTATGAGTCAAGTATAGTAGGCTACCAACTAACAGACAGTACAGTGGCATCAACTTCGGGAGAATTACAATTGGCAGTAATCTCGACTCTAGACTGAAAGGGAGAAGGGGTTGGTTTACAATCATCCATGTGAAAGCGATGAACAAGATCACAAGAATACTTAGACTAGGAAAGAAAAAATCCTTCATTGGTTTGCAAAACTTGGAGGCCAAGGAAATAGTGCAAAAAACCTAAGTCTATCATTTCAAATTTATTCTTAAGGTTGGTTTTCACATGGTTTAAAATTTTTGAGTCACTACCAATAAGGATAAGGTCATCAACATAAATGAAATGTATTATGATATGGATTCATACTTTCTTGGTATAGACACTAAGATCATAATGGAATCTAGAGAATCCGGTGTGAATAAGAAAGTTGTCCATTTTGGCATACCAAGCTCGAGGAGCTTGCGTAAGACCATAAAGATATTTCTTAAGGAGAAAAACAAGGCTAGAGTCATTTTGGACATAGCTAAGAGGTTGTTCCATGTAGATTTATTCTTTCAAATCTCTGTGCAAGAAGGTAGATTTAAGATCCATATTATGGACCTCCCATTTATGTGAGGTAGCAAGGGAAAGAACAAGGCGAATGGAATTCATTTTGGCTACAAGGGAAAAGGTTTCATCATAGTCAATTCCTTCAAATTGGGAAAATCCTTTGGAAACTAATCGAGATTTGTGTCTTTCAACACTTCCATCTGATGCATACTTAGTTTTGTATACCCATTTACATCTAATAAGTTTTATTCCTTTTGGAAGAGGTACAAGATCCCAAGTATCATTGGCCATTAAAGAACGATACTCTTCATTCATTGATGTATCCCAATATGGATGACTTGAAGCTTATGAAAATGTCTCTGGATCATGAGTCTATGAAACTTGAGCCAAAAGAGAAGAGGCTCGCTAACACTATGAACATGTTTGACATTGATCAAAAGGATCACCGACAATATAACCAGATGTTTCTCATGTTGAACAAACCCATCTAGGAAGATGTGGAGTTGGTGTTGGTTTAGGTTCAAAGGACTCATCTAGAGGAAAGTGAGCAGGCGAAGGTGGATTTACATCCTCACTATCATCATCTGAAGAAGAAACCAGAATAGAAATAGAAGAAGGCACAAACGCCGAAGATGGATCGGAGGCCGAAGAAGGCACAATCGTCGAATTAGGCTCGCAGGCCAAAAGATTTTCATCAAATTTAACATCTCTTATAATAATAATTTCATTACGATGTGGTTGAAGAAGTACATAACCTTTGACATCTTCAGAATAACCAACAAATATACACTTCTCACTTTTAGGTTGCAATGCTTTCCTTTTCTGATCAGGAATGTGAGCCCATGGTATACTGCCAAATACATAGAAGTGACTTACATCTGGTTTAATTTTAGTCCAAGATTCTTCCGGTGTTATATTTTTAAGATCCTTTGTGGGAGTGTGGTTTACTATGTAATTTTCATAGTTGATTTCTTTCGCCCAATACTTTAGACTTAATACCTTATATTGGATCATACAATTAGCCATTTATTTTAAAGTGTGGTTCTTTCTCTCAGCAACACCATTTTGGTGTGGTGTATATGGAAGAGTGTGTTGCATTTGGATGCCCTGTGTAGTGGAGTAACTTGTAAAATTATTTTTCACATATTCGCCTCCATTATCTATTCTTAACTTTTGAATTTGATGTCAAGATTTCTTTTCTACAAGGGCCTTGTAGGCCAAAAACTTGTCAAAATTTTCTCTCTTAAGTTTTAAGAAGTAAACCCAAGTACATATGGAAAAGTCATCAATGAAAGTTAAGAAATACTTGCACCCAAAAAAAGAAGGAGAAGAAAGTGGGCCACACAAATCATTGTGAACAAGATGCAAAGGGCCTAAGGTGTGGCAAGAGGCACATTTGTCAAAATTGTTCTGATGATGTTTGTCAAGAACACAACCATAACAAACACCATCTCTGCATGAAACAAGAGAAATACCAGTCACCATCTGTTGATTACGTAGTTGTTGCAATGAGTGATAGTTTAGATGACCAAACCGCTCATGCCAAAGTTTTCTCAAGTCATCGCTATGAGAAACAAAAACTGATGAAAAATATGATGACCCAAAGTTGTCAAACTTGTACAACCTGGTAATATCATCAGCAATTCTAGTTGCAAGAACATGCTTAGGATATTTTATATCCTTGATTACAACTTGGTGAGGTGAAAACTCTACGGTTTTACCTTCACCTGAATGATTGATTTGATATACTTATAGAAGGTTACAAGAAAGACTTGGAACACATAATACATCATTGAAATGACTGTTTTCTACTTGAATTGTTCCAGATCCTTCAACGCTAAGAGATCTATCATCACCAACAAATATTTTATTGGTGTTACATTCATTTAGAGAAGGAAATATGTCTTTTTCCTTATCCATATGATAATATGCTCCAGAATCAATAATCCACTCATCGGAAAAAGAAGTAGAAGTTGTATTGAAGGAGAAACCAGAAGCAGAAAGTGCATGTCCATGAGAAGAAGAAGAAGAAGAAGAAGAATCAATACTGATGTTGTTTTTCTTCATCGATGCTTATAAATATGCCATCTTCTTGAATCATTTGGACTCATCATGACCATGTTTATCACAAAAGTTGCAATGTATGTCAGTCTTCTTACTTTTATATTTTTCTCCTTTGTCACCATTAGGAGTGGAAGTTGTCTGAGTGGGTTTGGGACCCTTATATGGCATGTTGTTGTGGAGAGGATGTTGCTTCTTGGAATTCTTGGGTTTATCTTTCTGATGGATGAATAAATATTTTTTGGAGGTACCTGTAGTGTTGATCACTCCAAGTTGTACAACCTTATCTTTCTCTCTAATCAAAGCATCACAAAAGTTCTCAAGACTGGGTTTTTTAGAAGTTTCCCCTAGAGCCTCTTGCATGGCATAAAAGGTAGATACAAACACAGAATATGCACTACCTATCTTAGAAAGAATAAGATGGATGCAACGATCTTCTTCTATCTTTATATTACATTCTTCACATAAAGTTCTGAGTGTTTTAAACTTAGATAGATAGTCTTCAATACAAGAAAAATCATTTGGAATTAAAGTCATTACTTTATTTTCTAATTGTTGTGCTCGAATAATATTGTGTTTACCAAACACAAATTCAATCTTGTCTCAAGCTTCTTTGGGTTGATCAATTGATTGAAGGTGGAACCTTAAATCAGGAGAGATGGGCATTCTGATTAATCCACGTGCTTCGTCATTCCTATTATCCCATTTGAATTTCTTATCAACATCAGTGGGTGTTGTTTTATTTCCCAAGGTAATCTGGTACAAGCCTTTACTTCTTAATAAATACTCCATATGGGATTTCCATTGGAAGTAGTTGGTGATGGTAACCAAGAGATTACTTGTAGCAGCCATTTTAAATATGCAGATAATATGGATTTAAAAACTAAAAATGATGATCTGGATGGAAAGATCTCGAAACGTTAGTCGGTTTAAAAAAAAATGGCATTGAAAATAGACTTTGAATGTGAGAGTTATGCCCTTTTAAAAAAAGGCATAAACGGTAACCAAAGGACCACGAGGTGGTGTAAGTTTCTTTATGAAGTGACCCACTTTTATAAAGAGAAGTGGGGATCCCTTTTACAATGAAGTTACTTTGTAAAATAAAAGATGAATGAAAAATAAATAACTATAAAATAAAATACTAAAGTTGCTTATATTGATTCACTTTTATACTTGAAGTGAAATACACTTTACAATTTTAGCATGAAATTTTTCAAAAAAATTAACAAAAGAGAGACTTGAACTCAAGACTTCTTACTTAATAAGGAAACTTTTAACCAAATGGTATAGAAAAACATATTGTATTTTTTAGGAAGAGGGTTGTGGGTGTTGTTGTTGTTGGAGAGCGTGCTCAAAACAAATTCTTTCCACACAAGAAAAACAATTCGCTTCTCGATGACAACAAGGGTTAGATCTCAGTTAGCTTACCCAGAAGATGCAACTTTTCCTACCTATTTGTGATTTTCCCAGATTGTAGAGGGCACGGGGAAAAGAGCATACATATATCTAAAATAATATCAACCCGGAAATAAATAATACAATACCAAAAAAAAACCAAAATGATACTCTGCAAAAATTTAAAAAATGTGTATTCAGGCTTTATACCTCCGGATCGGACTGAAATGTTCATATCTTGGGCAAATGGAAACCTTTTCGATTGAAACAAAAAGTGTTCCTGACTGAAAAGAGCACTCCAAATGCAATGGAACATTCCTCTCAGCCCATAAATGTATGTAAATTATAGAAAATGGAAATGAGCCAACCAGCTTCACGATCTCGATCTACAATAGGAGTGGGTCTTCAAACAGGCTCTGATACCATGTTCAAAAACATAGGTATTCCAACAGAGGGATAACACCTTCAGTAACCACTCACATAACTAGATCAAATATCAACATACCGATGTTTTCACATTGTAAAACCCCTACGGGGAAACATCCACGACCCCAGCCAACGCAACCACTTCGAGCAGTTTATTAATGCAAAAGAAAAATATAACAGAGAGATTTTACAAGAGAGTTTCTCATAATCGATCATCAAAAAATGACCCTCCATGCTCTTTAAATAGAGATCATAGACCAATTGGGTGTTAAGCCATGGATCAATGGTCGTTAAGATGAAGGAGAATATGAAGCGTTGGATCACTCTATGTTGGGAACATATTGTTATCGTCGGATTTCCTAACTACAAATGCATACTAATGCATACTAAAGAAACACACTTTTACCTAATGACACATTAGACCAAGTAGATATTAACTAACTCCTAAGTGTATAAATATCCTAACACATGGTGCCAAGGTATTTAGTGGGACAGGTGGCTTATTTTCATAGGAGAAAATAAAATGAGGTCAAGATAGCAGTCTGGACTGGTGGGAATAATTTAGGGCACCATGGAAATGGATTTGAAATTTGGAAGAAAATGAGTTTGGACAGTTCATAGCGCAAATAGCTAAAGCAACATAAAAATTTCTTTCAACTGTGACATCCCCCGCCTCACACCAGCCGGGACACTCCTCAGATGCTTTACTTATCTATGAAACCGTCTTTGTAACATTTTCAGCCTTCAATAGGCCAGGCCATGCTACTCTTGAACACTCTTTCATGCTCAGATAAAAATTTGTAACGTCCCCGACCATTCATGCTGGGCCACGCTACACCAGAGAACGCATTCGTTCTCTATGTGGAATGTACTGTAACATACTTAGCATCCTAACTAAGTTATGCCACATATAATTTTCTAACTGTGTGCAATTAAAACATATGCACACATAGAACTCTTGCGGAAGCTTAATATATATAAAATGTGAACAGACAAATACGCTATGTAAATGCATGGATTCATAATGAAAAAATAGTAAACATATACATGCAATACCCATAAGCATACATACAACTATAATCACGCATAGGATAAACCCATAAAAATAACACGTGAATAACAATGCAGCATGTAAATTAATCACACAATTGACACCTATCTTTGTGAGAATATCACCAATTGCGTGCAAACCTTCCACGAACCTCCAAGCCTTATACCACACTATTCATCACTCTCAACAGTGATTCACCCCTGAGTTGGGACTAAAATCCACCCAGGCTAAAGGCTCATGAACAATAGGAAAGACTATGTCTCAGGTGCTCACTCAACTAACAGCCTACAGTCCCTCATTCCCCACATGCCTGTCCCACCCAAGGAAGTGTGCCCCTTCTCTACTCAACAGTCCCTCGGCTACCCCACTTCCCTTCCAAGGCTTCAGCAACATGCCGAATAGGAAGTCTCAGAGCCCTGCAGTTGTAGTTCAACACCTTCGAGAAATCAATCCCCAACAATTATCTCACCCAGAGAATTGCTCACGAGACTGACAACCTGCCTCTTCAATATCCCATGGGCCTGACAACCCACTTCTTCAATCCTGCTCCCAAGATAACAGTTACCCAACAGAAGGCTCTGGATACGGGTTCAGGTAAAGTCATGAAGATACAAATGATAGCTCAATGGCTGCCAATCCTCCTGGATGATTGGTTGTATATCTCAGTGATGGATGAATCAGGGGAAAAGATGATGGTCTGAATGATGGAGAGTCCCCAAAATGAACTAAGTCCAACAATATGTATGCATGCCCCCAACTTAACACTTGTCATGTTGGAAGCTACTTTGGCCCACTTCACCCCAACTTAGAACTTTGGATAACATAATTATCCACACTTTATGATTTAAGAAATATTAATGTAATATTCCTTAACTTATCCCCTTCCCTTTCCCTAACTAGTGGAGTTTAGTCCCCCGTCTCTTTTATTGTGTTCGGTCTGCGCGTAGTGATGTATTTTATATTAAATATGAGATATGTACAAAAATAGGTGCACTGTCCTTTAACATCTAGGCTCTCTGTCCTAATCAAAACATAAGCATCCTAGCTTATAATACTGGCTCACCAGCCTATAAAACATATGAGATACACAAGGCTCCCTAGCCTCTACATCGTGCGCACTTAAGATGTTGTGCATGGTATCCCAGAATGTGCACACTTCCTCATTTTAATGCACAGTACACGCACGCACTATGCCATGAAATTTGCATACCAAAATAATATCAAATCAGCTCACCAACGTATGTACATTTATATTTACATTTGCAATTAGGTTTGGCCTTAGAGATATTACATCAACCTTTAAACAACATGGAGACCATCAAGGAGTACCTCATAAACTTGGTTTTAATGTTGATTCCTATAGACTTGCGTTGATATATTAGAAATTTATCCAAACTTGACGATCCTCTTCAACCAGTCTATAGTACTAGTATGCAGTGTTAGTTCGCAGCACAAAGTTTTTCGCTCCAAATTCAAAATCAATAGCGCAATTCAAGGAGACTGTTAGAAATTCTGGGACATAATCCTTGAAATATTAATTAAATGAAAGCGTTGAAAACCATAAAATCCCCTTTGACACATTTCTTAACTGCAATGATGATAAATGAATGCATGAGGTACTCATAAGTACGCTACGAACTCTCCTTGTGAGTTGGCAGCAAATACATATAACTTTTGACTTGACATCTAAATGGTTGGATGGTGACAAAGGACAAATTGTGTACAACTTGGAGGCACAAAATTTCATGGTGATGATTTTAAGACCAAAAGTGTGACTCATAAGGACCATTAACCTTGTCATGATGACTAATCGTATGACATAAAATACTCTAAAACAAGGCTAAACATAACTTCGCATATTCAAATCAAAATTTTGAGTTATGCCAACAAAAAGACAAAAACCTAAGACCTTTAAAACCTTATGACTTCAAATAAAATAAAAAACAAAGTTTTTTTTACCCCCTACAATTTTATATGCTAACATTTTTCTCCACAGGGGATGGAGACCTCCCTATGAGGCTCCAAGAACATGCAGTTCCAGTGCCTTATCCATTGGGATAAGAGTCATTATTGAAAGAAAACTAACTAACTAAAGATTGATATTTACAATGAAATTAAGCTACTCATGGCTTTCAGGAAAAGTATCTCTTTAGAAAATTCTCATTGACTGGGCCACCGAGAAATTCAACAACTTCCAAGCTCTACAATTTAAATGTATTATTTTGCAAAACATCAGAAATTTTAAAAGGACCAACCCACAAGGATTCGAATTTACCATTTTTTACCTTATCTTTCCTTTGTGCATTATATTTGAGTACCAGGCCTCCCCACTGAAAATATTCTTTCTTTACCTTCTTTTCAAAAGATTCCTTGATTTTGTGTTGATATCTTTGAGCTTTATCAAAAAACAAATCCCTGGTTTGTTGCACTTCTACAATTTGGTGCATCATCTGGATCATGTCATCTAGTTCCCCTTCTTGATCCTGAAAAAACGTTTCCACAGGTGGATCTAGTTGAGTAGGAAATATAGCTTCAACCCCATAGACCAACTGAAATGGAGTAGTACCAATTGATCTCTTGGTGGTCACTATGTCTCCCCATAGAGAAAAATTCATCTTTGAATCCCATGACTTTTTATTATCCTCCAACAGATTTCTAATGATATTCACTAAGCTTTTGTTGGAGGATTTTGCTAAGACATTACCCTGAGGGTAATATGGAGTAGAGTGAATAAGCTAAATCCAAAAAAATTTGGAAAACTTCACCAGAGGCTCAACTTTAAAATCAGCAACATTATCAGTAACAATCTTGTTAGGACATCCAAACCTTGATAGAATGTCTTTCAGGAAGCCAATAACCACTTTATGTGTTGCATTTCTAGTGGGAATGTCTTCTATCCACTTGGTGAAGTAATCAGTCATAGTCAGAATCCAATGATGTTGACCACTTGAGGTTGGATGGATTTCTCCAATGAAGTCTAATCCCCATTGTTGAAAATGGATAGATACCACTATGGTCTTCAAAGGCAAAGATTTGAGTTTTTATTTACCTGAGAATTTCTAACATTTATCACAGGTTCTGATCTTTTCACACACATCAGTAAATAAGATAGGACATAAATACCCATCTCCAAGTATTTTGTATGTTTTATTCCTCCAAAAATGATGACCTCCACATAGACTCTCATGAAAATCAGTGATAGTTTGTTTTTCCTCTTCTAGATCCAAATATCTTAAAAGAACCCCTACAGGATCTTTCCAATATAGAATATGATCAACAATACAATACCTGGTTTCTTTAAGTTTCAAATCCCTCACTTTGGTCTTCGCAAGAAATGAATGAGGTCCTTTTACCAACTGCACTCTATCAACTTTAAACTGATTTGTGAGTTGCTACTAGGAATATTAGTTTGCTTATTTTCAGAATTAGCATTCATGAAATTTACCCCAGGTGCCTTACAATTTGATACAGCTAAAAATATAGCTAAACCTTTACCTTTCACCAGCTTGGTAGGTTTCATATCAAGATCAAACGCCAAAATCTTGGAAATCCACTTACTCCTTTTCCCATCTATATCAAGCTCAATCGGAATTTATTTTATGGAACTTGAAGGAACATAAGCAATAATTTAGGAATGAAGAACATATACTTTGAAATATTTTAGGGCCTTGACCAAAGAATAATATTGCTTCTCCATGATGTCATATATGACTTTAGCATCTCTCAAAGCCCTACTGAAAAAAGAAATAGGTTGCTCCATTCCATCTGACTTTTTCTAAAGAAGGATAGCAGCTAGTGTATCATTTGATGCAAAAGAAAATATCATAAATTCTTTTGAGTAATCAGGACTGATTAGAACATGTGCATCAACCAATGTTTTTTTTATTTTCTCAAAAGAACTCCTATCTTCCAGTGTCCATTTTACTTCATTCCCTTTATTCAATATGGATGTGATAAAATTGACCAACTCAGCAAAATTGGATATGAATCTTCTCAAAAGGTTTATCTTACCTAAGAAGGACTGAATTTATTTCTTGGACCTTGGGAGATACAGAGTCTTGATAGCATCTAATCTACTTCGGTCAATTTTTACTCCTTCAACTGAGACAATATGTCCTAGAAGCTTTCCTTCATGGAAAAAAGAGACTTTTTGGGATTAAGTGGCAGGCCATATTTTCTGCATTTCAGGAACACCTTCTCCAAATCTTGGTAGTGCTCTTGATCAGAATTTGAAAACAATGTGATCTCATCCAAGTAGATAACCAAAAACTTATCTTTTTCTCCAATAAAATCAATATCCATTTCACAATGTAAAGTTTCCCCTGCATTCATGAGACCATAAGTCATCTTGGCATACATGAATGTACCCCAAGGAGTGGTGAATGATTTCTTTTCTCTATCCTCTGGTAATACATAAATTTAATTGTATCCTGAAAATCCATCAATCGTTGACGTCCTTACTGAGCCTATCACCCTTTGCAAGATATGCTCCATTTTAGGCAAGGGGTAATTATTTTTTATAGAACACCTGTTTAAATTTATGAAATCAACAAAAAGTTTGATCTCACTATTTTTTTCTGACAGGTATTAGATTAGATATCCAATCATAATACCTCAAAGGTATAATGATCTGGGCATCAAGCAATTTTTTGACCTCTTTCTCCATAATGGGCAATAAAATAGGATTGATTTGCCTCAATTTATGTATAAAAGGTTTGGTCTCATACTTAAAAGGTATTCTATGCTCAATGATGCTTGTTTCGTAGGTTTATGAGTCTTCATACTTCCATGAAAATACATCATCAAATTCTTTCAACAGTTTGAAGTATTCAGCCCTTTGTTTTTCTGACAAACTATGGGACAATTTGACATACATAGGTTCCTCTTCAGTACCTAAATTACACTCTACCAGACCAACATTTTAACTTTTACCTATCAGTTTAACAACCACATCATTTTTATCAAATAATCTCTCCAAGGGAATTAATCCCTTAGGAATATATTGCTAAACAATTGGACAATTTTGTGATCTGCAATCTTGTTCAGAAATTTATTAGCATGCAGATTTTTATCATCATCTTGGTCTTGGTCAATATGAAGAGCCGAACATTCATCTATTGTTTCCAAAAATATCTTTATTTCTGGATCATCTTCAAAAACCTTCCAATTCTTGACATTATCAGGTAAAGAAGGTCTATATTTCACCGCAACATCATACTTGGGTTTCGGAGGTAGTGAGATTTTAAAGTCACTAGCAGAAACAACTAAGGAATCAGCCAATGTATTATCTTCTCTGGGAACAAAATATATGTTGAAGGCTAGGAATATTTTTTTAATAAGGTCCCATACCTCATTCCTATAATTTCTCAATCTTGAATGATTTTGTTGATAGATATTTCAGACTTGATCCAAAATCATCTCTGCATCTCCAAAAACTGATAATTCTTCAATTTTCATGTCTTTTGCAGCTCTAAGCCCCAAAACTAGGGCCTCATATTCTGCAATGTTGTTTATGGTTTCAAATTCCAATTTTAAGGACAAAGTTATGATTTCTTGAGAAGGATAAATGAACACAACTCCAGCACCAATGCTATCTTTAGAAGATGCACCATTGTTGGCACAGGGGTAGACCCAAGGTTCAACGCTTCAACAACACACCAACAAAACCCTAACTACTTGCCCTTTCAGCAACACCTGTGAAGAAGATGAAGTCTCACCTAAGGTAGATGCAGGGGGGGTTGTATGACTCAAGTGTCTACAACCTAGATAGGAAACAAATCTATGATTACAATACTTAACAGAGCACTTAGCATTTAACATTCATTATTATTTATCCCTTATCCACTTCGCAGGAGAAAACCCTAATTACATAACAATGCATTATTCAACAAGATCTAACACATCCAAGCACTTAGCATATAGAAATAGATCTGATCTAGTATTCATTCACATTACTATTCACTAAGATACTATATCAAATGCATCTAACATATATTTTTATACTAAGCATAACTCAAAGAACAACCATAATGCAGAAAGCAACCATAACATAGGATATACGTGGTTGACCCCCAGCGTGGGGCTACGTCCACCAACTCTTCATCTTATTTATTATCTTCTTTCAATCTCCTTACATGCATAGAGCATCAAAAACCACTCTTCATAGGACAGGATATTTGTGCGCACCTCGCCAGCGCCTCCTCGTGCCAAGTCACAGCACAAAGCCTCTTTACAGTCACTTGCAGTTAGCTCTGCAAGTTCTCAACACATAGTATGCACAAAACTAATTCAATCAGATAGATCCAACTACTTACATCACTTGCACTCAACACAATATAGCACTTAGCACCACATCTCCCCCTACTTACATCGCCTAGATTTCTATTTATACATTAAAAAAAGGGCCTAAGCATGGGTAAACCCATGGGACAAAATCCCATACCCGTTACATAAACCCAAAACCCAAAAAGTCCACAAAAAGGGGGGCGAGATCCTGTGATCTCTACTTTGCCTGGAGCTCCATCTTCGATCATCCTGTCGAAGTCCAAAAATTGTTCAAACATGACCATCATTTCCACAAAACCTGGTCAAGGGCCAACAACCATCCAAGTACATTTTCCAAATTTGAGCACCTTGTCTGGATGTCTCACATGCTGTTGGTGATTTCTTTTTTATTTCCAATTGTGACTGAGGAGAATCAGTAAGATGAAAAATGATAGATACCAAATCATTATCAAAATCATAAATAGGATGGTTTGTGGTATTTCCTTCATCACTAATAATATATGAAATATGTGCTTCTCTATACAACCTTTTGTGTTCACCCCCAAAGACTGGTATAGTAGCATAAGAGAGATCCATTTGCAATGTCCCTCCCAACCTTTTAATCCATGATCTAGACAATAACATCCCAAACTTGGGGGGAACATATGCAACTACAATATCCATGACTATTCTCTTCATAGGTAGTTGAAAGAGAGTAACAACCAAATCTTTAATCACCCCAAGGTATTTTACTTTTCCTGAGTCAAAGGAATACATATAATGATATTCTTTAGTGATTTCTAGACCCAATTCACCCATTATAAACTTAGGCATTAAGTTATGGGATTCTCATGAGTCCATAAAGCGATTGTGCAATATTTTATCATGTATATTCAAAGAGGTGTAAAAAAAAGGAGAGGAGTCATCTATGTATTCTACTAGTGGCCCCAATATAACTGCAGGTTTCTCATCCTGCAAGTTAACTGAGTGTATTGAATAAGTAGAAAATTCAGGCTACAACATTTTAGAAATTGAATTCTTGAAATATTCATTCTTTATCAACTCTAGGAATGGGACAGGAATTTTGATTTTCTGGATTTCATTCTCAAAGTTAAAAGAGGATGGGGAATTTAGAATTTTCCTTGGTTTCTTAAACATAAGCTCTAATTATGGGTTGATTATTTTGTTCCTCATTTCCTTTATCTGGTTCAGCCACTGTTTTGGTAGAAGTATCTTATTTTTTAGGTTGATTTGATGCACTTGGATTTCCCTCTTTTTGTTTTGACCTCAAATTGTATTTGTTTTGAGTTTCATTTGATTTCTCTCATTTTCTTAACTCATTCAGATAATTGTTCATCAAAGACTCTTCATAAGCAGATTGGGTTAGATGAGGGGCAGTAGAGGTGTCCCCAAGAAAATGAATTTATGTATCTTTTTCTTCATTATCTCCTTCTTCATCATCAACCAAATTGTTTTGGAGAGGGGTTTGAACATTCTGATCTTCTCTATTTCTCTGATCTCTTTGAAGAATTTGAGGTGTATTGTTTTGTCTTCTGAAATGGTTTCTATTTCCAAAATCTTGGGGGTTTCGATTTTCTTTCCTTCCTTCAATTTTTAGTTTTTCCATTTCTGCATAAAGTGAATTGACTAGCTGGGTCAATTCATCAACCTGAGGATTAGTTCCTGAAGCATCAAAAGATGAATCTATTGCCCTTTGTTTCCTTCTATCCCTATCATATTTTCCCCTTAGCTTATATGTTGTCAATATGTTTGATTCTACCTCTATAGAAGCATATTGCATATGGGCTAATGTGGTAGACCTTCTTTCTCTCAACAAAAGACAAAATTAAGGGTCAAAGGCACTTGCATAAGTTATTTTAGCAGAATTTTCAGTAGGATTGATCTCAGTAGGAATTTTTTTATACATATTGTTAAATTTCTTTGAAAAGTTTGACATTGATTCACCTTCTTTCCTTTTAAGAGCCCCAAATTTTGTGATATAGTATAATAAGTCCTTTTTTTCACCCCAATGTCTCAAAAAGGAATCATATATGGCTTCAATTCCAGCAATTGAACCAGGAGCTAGACTTCTAAACCATTTTCTAGCTTCTCCATCAAGACTTTGCACAAAAATCCTCATCTAGACATCTTCATTCTCAATATTCAAATTATCAGCATAACTATAAAGTGATGCAAGGTATTATTCTGCAGTGATGTTGTCCTCTCCTATGAAATTTGGAATATAATTTATGTAATCTCCTATTGGAAGAGAATTCATTGGTTGTGGAAGCACTAATGGGGCATACCCGGAAGCCACAATGGCATCCATTTTGTTTTGAGGAGGATTAACACCTATAATTTGATAAGAAAAAAGAGGATTATGAATTATAGGAGAAGTAGGAGGTGACTTGATAGGTAAAGATGCAGTCTTTATAATAGGTAATTTTGGAAAAGGAAGAGTATAAGGTGGGGGAATTTCAGATTTAACATGAAGTGGTTGAGTCTTGGATGAGGATGGAGAAATTTCAAGAGAAACAAAAGTTCATTTTTCTTTAGTTACAACAAAATTAAAAGAATAGGGGGAAGGAGAACCTAAGAGAGGAAAATATTACAAACTTTCAAGCCTAGACCACTTAACAATTTCAGGGGATGCAAGAAAATCAAAATTTTCTAGACTTTCTTCTTTCAACTCAGGAGAAAAAGTTGAATATTCTACAGGAAAATCTCCTAGTTTTGATTTTATAGGAGTTTCAGCAATAGGAAAATGAGAAACATGAGTAACAAAAATTGGCATATGGAAAGAATATTCAGGTAGGTCTCCATAAGTACCTGAACATTTGGAAGAGGAAGCTCCTTGTAAAACTTTTCCCTTCTTTAAGATCTTTTCTGGATCAGGTTCAGGTGCAACCAGAGGTGACTATGGATTTGAGCTCGTGTTTTTACTCTTGGGAGCCACAACTGAACTTTAGAGTCGCCAGGTGCACTATGAGGTCTTATGTTTACTGATTTCTATACACCATTGTTATAGCCCTAAAATTCCCTACCTATGCATACATTGCCTTGGCATTCCTACTTGCACAATTTTCCAAACTACTATTGAGGATATCTCTTTAAAAAACCATTTTTTGGAGCATGTGTGTGCCCTGCTACACTACTGCCCACATACATATTCTAGATTCATGCTATACATTCCACGTGCATACACTAGTTGCATACTAAATAGCCTGCGTTTACCTCCAAAAGTTGCAAAAAATAAAAAAAATTCAAGGAAATCGGAGGAGTTAACGGGATATTGGAGGTTTCCTAACCAATTCACCCATTGTAGCCCATCCCCAAATTGAATAACTATCCTTTTTTCATATAAAATGAGGTCTTAGGGTCCCATTCCCAAATCAAGCATTAGAACAGAGAAACTCTACCAAAATCCCTTCCCCCTCTTGTTCCAAATATTGCAGTCCTTTCTGAGATTTGGTCTCAGTATTCCCTCTCTATCCCTTTCTCCTATACAATCCCTTCCATTTCCCTAAAGTGATAAGTTCATTGTGAGAGAAGTAGTTGGGATGATGCACCTGGAGAAACATTAAGAGGATCCCAGGCCTGGTTCATAGGGCATCTGTCGTCGAAGGTTTTAACTTTTAATCTTCATACTAAATAAAAGAGTCCTTTCTTGACCCAAATATTATGTGTTTATGTTTTTCATTTGATTTATGCATAATGGTTTATATCTAACCCTAATCTTGATTAATAGAGATAGAATATGTGTAGCATTGTTTGCCTAAATTTTCTTAGAGGTCAGCTTTGGGAGGAGACTAGCAGCGTAGGAAGCTAAAAAGGTGGAGGAGGTCTACATCGAACCTTAGGACCAAAGGTACTACTTCTGACCTACTTTCCTATCTCTTTATGTTCATCTATTTAGAATGTTTGGGGTATTTTAAGAATAGGATTGTATTTTAAGGGAGATCATAGCTCTACCTAAACTTTTACCGCGATAAAGTAATAGGGGGATTTTACTCGCTAGAAGAATTGGTGAATCCAATGGGGAGTCTCTCTAGGGTCTTAGTGGGAGATATTGGTTAGATTTGATTTTCAGTTGTTTCTAAGTATTCTGAGTGTCTTGAGTCAAGTTGGGTCTTTGGTCACCTTTCAGGTTCCTACCAGCTTCCCTTGCTCAAGCTGTCTTTCCAGAATTTTTATTTTTTTTGAAAATTGACGGAGGTGTACGCGTTCTTTTCTCTATACAACATGTGTACATACATGATCTGCATTATATACATCCTACGTACATATGCAGGTTAGTCTTGCACGACACGTGTCTCTCTTATTTTGGAGAATTTTTTCAAAATATTTTCCTTTTCCTAAAGGAAACTTGTGATTCTTGGGTATTTCTTAGTTCCATAAGCTTTTGTTGTTTGGGGTTGAGACAATTTGCAGGCTCAGATTGTTTATGAAATAACAAAAAGAAATCTTCTTGTCTCTCTGTGTTTCCAAGAATTTTTGGCTCATTTTTAGCTTGAATTTTAAGAAAAATGAGTTTCATTTTGAAAAAATATTCCCCCTCATGGCCGAGGGGGCCCATGAATCGTGTATTCTACAGTTTCTTTTAGCATATTTTGTTAGTTTTTCTTTGATTGGAGGAAAATAAAAATAAATAAAAAAACCTAGTTTTTTAGGTCTCTTTCTTTCTTTGCATTGTTATTTTAAAAAGAAAAAGAAATTAGCTTAGGGTTTTGTTTTCTTCTCATCTTGAAAGCATTGTAAAAGAAAAATAAGAAATAAAATCCTTTCATTTGCTCTTTTGTTTCACTGGAAAGTTGCATTGTGCATTTTTCATAGAAAGGAGAAAAGATTGTATCTTTATGTTTGAAGGAGTGTTCATGCATTTTCTTTATTGAAACTCTTTTTCATTTGAAGGATTAGTGTAATGTTTTATTTTCTAGTGTTCTTATAAGTTTCATTTTTGCAAGATTCTCAAATAACATCATTTTCACTTCCATTCCTTGAGTAAGAAAAGCCCCTAAAACAAACGCGCTAATCTAAAATATATTACTAACACTTTTTCTAGGGTTCACCAATAGCTTAGGATAGGGCCTTGGATTAGGTGTGGAGAGGTAAACTCTCCAACGCCAACCAAAACTTGATTAAGGTGTATTTTCTAGGGTGTGAAAAATCCACCTTGTAATTACTCAATCTGGGAATCTCCTCTAACACAGGATTCAAACATGAGGCCGAGTGGAGGACAGTGACAAAGATATCCACTCCTGATCCCGACAAAGTGTTTGGGAGAGTGTGTATTGGGGGTGAATCCTGTAGCATTACTAGCCTGACTTGTGTCAAACCTATGAGACACTTGGATCTGTCCAAGGTAATCTAAGAGTGATTCTGTCCCTGTTGCATTTTAGGCCTCAAGAGGATCTTCAGGCTTAGTTACCCTTCCCATACACTAGCTTGGATGTCGATTGTACCCCCTTGGTTTTTTATTACAAGTTGGTGGCCTAGTTTCCATTATATAGTTTGACACGCATGTGACTATGAGGGGTGTATCATGATACCTGAGGCAGACTCTTTACTCTCTGGGCGACACATGAAGAGACCATCATTCAAAGGTCTAGGTAATTTCTTCTCATGGACAAGTGTTTTCCTTTGTGAATTATTTGGATGAGCAGGACTTCATCTCCTTGGGTTGGAAGCTTTCAGAAGGGTAGTTTGTTTGTTTTGTATCTTTTTAGGATTTTCTTCTTAGTGGTCTTATCTGTGCTCCCTAGTTTTCCATAGTGAGTTAGTCAGTCATTTCTTTGGGTCTTTGACCTAAGGTGGTAGACCACTCACTCCACCAGTCATGAGTACTTTTCATTCTTCCACTTAGAAACGTTGAGCCATCTTTTTATATGCATTCTTTTTTATACCACTAGTTCACTAGAGTCAGTGTGTGATACTTTTACATACTTGAACGATCTTGCAAGGGAAGAACCTGTGCATAAGAAATTCATGGAAAAAATTTCTGACAATACTAACAAAGGAACCCCTTTGCAAAGGGATTCTTGTTCTTTTCCTTTCTTTGGAAACATTGGTGTCCCTTTGATGGCCACTTTGTACATTCCTGGTTTGAATATGGGACTAATGGTTTGGTTGGGTACCATTCTAAATGTCCCGAATGCTATTTACACTTCTCAGTTAAGCACCTTATTTCATGGTCATCATGTTGATGTTCCTTCATCAACAAAGTCTTCTCCTCCTCCTTTTACCTTCTCTGGTGAAATTATGGCTACTAGTAACCAAAAATATAAACGAAATAGAAAGAGGAAGAATAAGAAGAATAAATCACCAACCTCTGTGAGTCATGTTGGATATAGGTCATCAACCTTTGTAAGTCATGCTGAAGGCCAACACCCATCATCTGCCAGTGATGTTGGGGGGAAACATGCGGTCACAACTAATCATACTAGAAACAAGTTTGTATCCTCTGTGAGTCATGTTATTGACCAATCACCAATCTCTACAAGTCACATTGTATATGTACAACCAACCACTGCAATTCATGATGGGGGAATGAACCTAGTCCCTGCGAGTCATACTGGAGTTCAACAACCAATATCTGCTAGTCATGTTGGAGAGTTGTCAACAACCTCTGCGAGTCATGTTGAGGAAAATCAACCATCAATTTCTATTCATGTTGTGGGTATTGATTCTGGTGAGAAACCTAAATGGATAGGACGTAATCCCAAGTTCCCTTGTAATTTTTTCAAGGGAGGTCACCTTACTCATTTTTGCCCAGGCCTTCCAAAGGCATGAATATTTTGGTCCTTGTCTACAAGCTATTTTGATTATGAGTCTTCTAAGGTTTCCTCACAGTCTATTCAGCCTTTGGTTGATGAAGTGGTCATGTCGATGAAATCTTCAGTCGATCCCACTCCTCTTTTGGGGGTTGATGCACATTTAGACCATGTTGTCTTGAAACCTATTCAACCAGTGGTTGAGGAAGTGGTCATGTCGATGCAATATTTGACTAATCCCACTCTTGTCTTAGAGAGTGTCGAGTCTACCAAAGTGGTCACGTCGATGCAATATCCCACTGATCCCTATCTCCTCTTAGAGAGTGTCGATTCTACCAAAGTGGTCACGCCGATGAAATATTTGGTTGATCCCACTCTTTTGATGCGGAGTGATGTGTCTATCGACTATGTTTCTAGCATTTCCAGTTCAGTACTTTCAAAACAAGGCAGAATTCCTCTCACTTCAAGCACACCCCCTCCAAGTCCTAGGATGGTTTCCTTTGATTGGAATGACCTTGTTGAGCCTCGCCTTCCTTCTTCTACACATTTTCAAATAAGGGTTGAAGTTAATTCAAAAAACATTTACTGATGTATTGTATATGAAGGAGCCTTCACAAGTATTTTATCCTCTTCGGCTTGACAAGCTTTGGGTTTTCCAGAGCTTGTGTCTGCTTCACATGATTTGTTGGATTTTGATAGACATCTTAGTGAATATTTTAGGTTTCTTCTTCAATTACCTATCTTGTTATCTGGGAAGATTTTCCTTGATGCAGGAGCATCTCTCCATGTCATCCAGCCAGCCAGCCAACCACGTCAGCAAATTCAAATCGCGTGTTGAAGAGAGGCGCAGCCTCAATTGAAATCTGAATTGAATGTAAATTAAATGTCTAAGATGTTGAGCTGGGAAGCCGTGCCTTTGTGCAGGCGTAGAGTAGATCGGCCTTAAATGTTTGTATGGCTGAGATCTAGATCCAGATGCTGGACTAGACAGCCCATTCATTGCAATTGAATAGGGTAGGTAGATTTGGAGGGAAGAGCTTGAAGAGCCCCCTCAGGTAAAAGAGATTTTTAGTATCTCATTTTGGTAGTAAGCCGAGAGATGAGTAGGATTCTGAGAAGAGCTAGAGAGAGATCAAGAACACCCTGTAATTATAGGCGTTTGCCATTTTTAATAGAAACAGAAGCAGTTTTTCCTGCATAAATTATGTGTTATGTGAATGTCTGTGAGTGTTCTTTTATGTTGTAGACGTATACTGTAGTTGTGCATTTGCAGGAGTTGGTTGGATTTCAGGTGAAGGTCTTTGAGGCTTCATACCAGGAGGGTGTGACAGAACACTGCGAGTTCTGATATCCATGCACAAAGGATGCATTTCTGAACACTGCGGGTTCAGACAAAGACATGTTGCGGCACAAGAACTGGAATCAACAACTCGGGAGAAGACCTCAAGTTTGTGGAATACCTTGGACGCAAGGCTGTGTCAGAGAGACACAGTTGCAGACAGAAGCTCTGTTGTGAGTTCTGTAGAGCTCTGCCAAGTGGGCATTGAGCACAGGCACAAGGTGCAGTTGGGGGAATTCGGTTGTGAGTTCAGACAGAAGCCAGAATCACTGAGGATTATGTGAAGCTCTGCCAGGTGGTCATTGAGCCAGTGCAAGGAGTGCACAAAGATAGAACTCTGCTATGAGTTCAGGAAGAAGAGACCGAATCACTGAGGATTATGAGATCTCTTCCAGGTGGGCATCGAGTGAGTGCAGTCGTGCACAGAAGACTATAGAGCTGTTGAAAGTTCTGGGAGAAGATACTCTACCAGGTGGGCATTGAGTAAGTGTGTAGATAGGCACCGAGAAGAGAAGAGAACTCTTTGAGTTCTGGAACTTAGAGGAAGAATCCACTGAGGGATATTCACAGGGTTGTTGAACGTCCTGCAGACTCAGCAAAAAAAATCTTCTTGAGCAGAAGGATAGCCAGGAGAGCATCCATATTTCTCCATCTGAGGGAGAAACGGAAGAAGAACCGAGTTTTCTGGGAGGTCGAAGCTACAGGAAATATCAGGGCAGATAGCACCTTTGTGTGCATGTAAATACTCTGCAGATGCACAGGAGTTAAAGAATCCTTCAAGGGTAAGAAGGAAAGGAGAAGCTCAGGAGGAGTCAGTGTTTTTATACGCGTAGCGAAGCTCAAGGTAAAGGAGTTCGCGGAGATGAAGCAAAGGTCGAGGCCTTTGAGAAATTGGGGTTCTTCCAAGCACTGGAAGAAAGTGCAGAAGCTCAAGAGGGAGCAAAGCCACCGTCAGATCGGCTGGAGAAGAAGATCTAGACCATTGAAGGTTTCTACATCCAGAAGAAGCTCAGGAGGAGCGTGTAGAGGGGGAGATCGTCAGTCATCGGATCTCACTTAGATACCTGTCAATCATTGGATTGGGTGAAGGCACGCACAGTTTAGCCTCTGGTGTAAGCATACAAGAAGGACGGATCTGAACCGTCAGATCTTGAGCAAATTACCCGTCAGCCGTCGGATCAGATAGGAGCTGCACGAGATTTACCATCGGGAGTCTCGAGGACAAGAGATCAGTAATTTCCATGGGAAATTACCTGGAAGTGATCTGGACCATCCATTAGTGGAGACACGTGGCGGAGATCGAGGCATCATGAGTCGGGATATCGGCATTCCTGTGGATAGGAGATCGAGTAAGTCCACCTTGAAAACCACGACACAAATCTGGGTCATCCATCTGAGAGAGGACCTGTGTCACATGATCGTCCATTCCGGAGATTTGGGCACTAGACATCGAGATATCGGCGCTCAGGAAATTGGAGTTCCTGAGGTCGTGAAAATCGGGACATCAGAAGTCTCAAAAACGTGAGGAGAAATCTGAACCGTCCATCTTGAGGGGATGCGTGACAGCAATCAGAGTCATCAGGGACAGTCCCGATAGGAAGTCGTCTATCGACATTTTGGTCATCGGGATATCAGGAATCCTGGTGACAAGTGGTTTGGGCATTTCAGAATCGTGAAGTACGGAACCCCGATAAGGAGGAAAGTTCCATCGTGGGGCCAGTTGTCAACATATAAGAGAAGGAGGAAAGCTCTGTTGTGTGGGGGCCAATTGTCGGCCTATCGGGATTTGGAGGATCGGGAATCCCGTGGGAAAATGTTTTGCGGCATTGAAAATCTCGAAACCCCGATGAGGAGGTGATGGTTGCGGTCATATAGGGGGAGGTCACATGGACCACGAGCTTAGCCTGGAGGGCTAACAGAAGTTGGAGCACATCGGGATTTTGAAGACAAAACCCCGACAGAAAGACATAAGGTTGTGGTCTTATGAGAAGCGGTCACATGGACCAGGGCATAGCCAGGAGGGGCTAAGGCCGAAAGGAGCTCATCAGAGATCGGGGATTCGAGAGTACAGGAACTCTCGACATCAGAAAGGAAGAAACCCCGAAACACGAAACTAAGTCGGGGAAGATCACGGTTGAGTGCAGAGAGCCGTGTGGTTGAATTAAGGACCTGTGGATCGGGTTTTTTATAGGGATTCCATTGGGAGTCCAAAGATCTACTCCGGATCAGAAGGGAACACTGAGCGATCCTTAAAGACCGAGAGGTCAGGCGCAGGGACCCTGCGTGGTATGTAGGAGCGTTGTCTCGTGCCATTAGTCCTTGTCGATGTTATACTGGTGCAAGCCTCGTTAGATTTCAATATGCTTCTCGGGTGTGATTATGTATATGCTATGAACGTTGTGGTGTCTACGCTTTTACGAGTTATTCATTTCCCTCTTAATGGAAGCATTGTCACTATCTACCAGTTGGAATCTGATAATCACCATCCTAATTTGGTGTTAGTTCAGGCTACCCCTTTAAATGTACCTAGCGTTTGTGTAGACTCTATTGTACCATATATTAATTATGTGGCATATTTTCCTTGGTGTTTAATTTCTTATGAGAAAGAACCTATGAAATCATGTTTTCCTTCTCGAGACATGCTATCGATAATTGATCAATATTTTTATCCAATGGGAGCATGGGAGCCTTTGCTTCCCCGTCTTGGTTCGAGTGATCTCTAGTCTCATTTTGAGTATGATATCATTGTTTGTAGATCCTCAATCCCTTGTGCTTGTGATTCACTATTGGTAGACTCTACCATTCCTATCCAGAACCTCCATCGTCATATGGAGTATGGTCAGTTTACTTCTCCCTTTGGAATTGTCAACCCTCCTCGTTCGTGTGATTTCTCAGATTTTGAATTGACTTCGGATAAGGCTATCCTTGAAGCCATGAATACGGTTTCTATACCATGGGAGACTTACACAGTGGTTTTTTTTTTCTTCCCTTTTGGGAGACTTTCCAGGTTGACTATCGAAGAGAATCTTGGTCAGAGCCTAGCAGTAGGCTCTACCTGAACTACTACTATGCCTGAGATGTAAGACTATGTGGTACCTTCTACATATTGTACAATCCAGGTTTGTTGTTTTCAAGTTTTGTATTCAGTAGAACCTCTTATTTTCTGAAGTTTCTATCTATATTGGATTTATTAACTTCTGGATGAGTGTTGTTGGCCTTATATATAGGATCTTGTAGACATTTTGTATTTGACATTTGTTCATCGTATCGATCTCTTCTGACAGGTATTGAACTTGAAACTGGAATATAGGTTAGGTTTTTCCCTACTTTCATTTTTGCATTATTTGTTTCCTGGTTCATTTCTCCTTAGGTTCGACCCCATTGAAGTATGACACAAAACCTACTCTGTTTCTTTAGAAGTGTCATAATTACTTGCTAGAGCCTACCTCTACATGGATTCCCTATGTAGATCCTTTGATGTGGTTTGGCATCCATGTTGTGAATTTTGACTATAGGCTTGGGAGTCCTTGTTAGTCCCGCCATGATTACATATTGAAGCCTCATTCTTCTTGTTAATAACCATTCTTATCCTTACCCATGGGACTCCCTAATGATCATGTTTTGTTGGCTTTCAATCTCGCTTTAAATTTCATAAGAAACATCCAGCGAGACTTTATTTATTATTTTCGATCTCGTCTGGATTACTTGAGAAAAGTATCCCCCTGAAGTCTTATTTAAGCCCTTTTCATACTCTCTAAAATTGAAAATATTATTCAGCGATCTTGTTTCCCTCCATGCTCTCCAAACTCAAATTTGAAGGCACATATGTTTGGTGGTAGTTTACCCCCTTTTCGGTTCTTATGGCTAATTTTACGAATAAAGGTATGCTCTAGGAACTTTGGTTCTCTAGAAGAGTATTCTCAGGCGTAAGTTTAACCCGTACAACCTAGGGAAAAATCTTCAATCTGGTCCCTAGCAATGGTGCCAAAAATGTTAGCACTAGAAGTCACACCTAGACTGTTGTAGGTGTAAGTCTAATACCCATCATAATTTAAAGGATAAATGTTTATAAAAGGTGGAAAATGGATGGACAACTCAATTAAATATTTCAATCACAGATAACTCCATGCAATATAGACCAGCAAACAAGGCCTTGAATAGCTTGAAATCAGGTTTTAAAAGATAAAGTGATAGATGGAATATTTAGCAAGGAAAGTATAATATGCATATAATTTACATTAGGTAATACTGGCATAGATATGAAGAAAACTATCTGAAATAAGAACCTCTTACAATCAAAGAGAAAATACTTTGATACGCTTGCATACAATATCACAATAGACCCTTTATTTCAATATTGAAATAAAGAAACAATCAACTAGATGAATCATCCAACACAGACTGATATCAAAGGAAGATAGAAAAATATTGGAAAAAGAAGCAAGACTGATTTCCACCATTATAAGTATCTTGGATCTGGTCCATACATTAGGATAAAAACTATGTTACAAAGACAAAATCAAAATAGGAGTTTTTTTGTCACACTATTCGAACCTCTCCTAACGCTTACCATTCCCTTTAAATAACTCAAAACTATCAATTCCAACTTTACAATTCACCCCTCAACTTCCTCATAGGATCCACATGCCTAAGGGAAGCGTGGAAAACAGGTCTACAGTAGAAAAGAAACAATTTTCTACTTCAAAGGAAGATGTTGGCAACATATGAAACATTCTTTAATAGTTGATGATGTTTCCATAACAGTGCATTTTATTGAGGTAGGTGGCCACACAAAGCGCAAATAAACTTCATAGTGTTGGTACGAATCCATTTTGACAGCTGACATCTCCCTTTCCCTCCAAAATCTCCAGAAAACTGAGTTTGTAGCACACCGCTGGAAACTATCCTGAAACAGCCAGTTTGCAGCACCAATGGTTCCAGGCATTGCAAACTTTCCTATAGAGGCCTATTTCACTTTTTCCAAAGTTATAACACCTCAAAACTTACACCAGGTGGCCAGATATGCTGCAAAACTTATAGCCATCACCAAAATGTTGTAAATGCATATAACAGAAACTTTGACCAAAATTCATGTTTCTTTTGGAAGACCAATATCTTTATCTTTTTTTTATGGAGTGTCTTCTGGTAGCCACCTTGGCCAACATGTCTATATTTCTCTTTGCCAATTCTTCTTTGAAAGGTTGTAGCTCTTCCTTCAATTTCTTGATTTCATATTCATGGGTTATGTTCTTCCTGTAGAGAGTCTTGAGATTCCTATGAAGGAATAAAAATATTTTAGCCAAGAATATTTCCTTATCAATAGTCTAGTGATACATGTTCATTATCTCCTTAATCTTCATCCTATAACCCAAGTCTTCCTTCTTCATTTTGTCAGTTTTGACTCTTGCTTCCTTGAGCTGCCTCTTGAGCCTTTAGAAGGTGGGGTTGCTTTCATGTTGAGGACTAGTGATGTCGATAATTTCTACAGGTTGTTTAGAATACTGATATTTATCTTTTTGTTTGGTTGAAGTCTTTGTTGTATCATCCTTCATAAGGACATGTTTATTGGTCGATTCTCTAGTAAACATCCTTCTAGGTTTAACTTTGTCTGCAACAATGGGTTGGGAAAAAACAACATTTTTTCCTTTCAATCCTTTTGGTTTGCTTGAGGGAACCTCCATAGGGATAGGATCTGCCATTGGTGAATTTTCTCTATCTGGAGGTTGTGAAGGATCTCATGCTTATGCTTCATTAGTAGCTATGATAGTTGCATCACTCATAGTCACCATTTTATTTTTTCTAGCCTCTGAATGCACAGTCCTCTCAATAGGAGTAGGACTTTGTCTCTTGGACTGTGGAGTGGGGAAAACATCTAATTGAAATTGTGATGAAGTCAAGAAGGTTTCCCAATCAGTGTTATTTTTCCTTAACTCTTCCATTATTAACATCTTAATAAGTCCAGAGTGAAAGACACTGGTATCTACTTTCTTTGACTTCACTTGGACTATGTCTGACATCTTACCAATACTTCTAAAAATATAAAAATCGAAGGTTCATGGTTTCTTTTCCTGTGAAGTGTAACAGTAACCTGATGTGGTATTGGTACACCATGTTGAACATCCCCTCACATGTGAAATATCTCAGGATAACCCTGAGAATCTTGTCAAAGAATTTAAGCATGTGACTTCTAGGTACTCCCATGGACAAGTTGTCCTCCTGGTACTCTGGCTTAAGGAATTCAATTGAGAAGAAATAATTTAATGACATAGATTTTAACCATTTCTCACTAAAATTGGGTGTCTCTTTTGCAACAGAGATAGAATTATATGAAACATCAAACTCTAACATCCTCACTTTGGTTTTATTCCCATTAAACTTGAGTGCAAACTCTTTGGCCACCTCTGTATGCCCTCTCTGCATCTTTTGACAGAAATTTATACAACCTACCCTCTGAAAATATTTCCTGAACAAAGGTGTAGAGTTAAGGATTTTCATATCATAAGGTTCTATCCTCACAATATCCCCTCCCTTATGAGTCTTATTTTATTGTTGACTATCCATAACTAATGCTGGAAGAATACTTTCTATAGTGTTTTATGACAGCTAGGTGTGTGAAAACAGAGTAGACGGGAATTTAGGGTTTTAATGACAGAACTATTTTCATAGAGCTCACCTTGGCCAAATCTTTATACACATCACTCTATGGACATCAATGGTATGAGATAGAGCACACTTAAAACAGGAGGGATAATGGAATAGTCACTAAGATTTGTAATGAAAGGAAGACAAGTGAGACATATTTGCTAAACAAGGTTTCAACAACATAACTATCAATTTGCAGCACTAATGATGTATGCAATTTAAGCTTGGTTCTACAAATGATCAACCATAATCCTTAGGTTTGATAGTGTTCTCCTTCAATGGGTTAATATTAAACTTCAAATTGATGCAACAGACGAGGGTTTCAACAATTCTAGAATAGAGGGTTTGCATCGCCTGATTCGCAGAGCGCGCTAATGATGCAGAGTCAAACAACTAGTTCGCAACACCGAGGTATTCAGTGGTACATGTGGCTTATTTGAAGAAGAGAAAAAAAAATGAGGTCAAGATAGCAGTCTAGTCTAGCGGGTAGAATTTAGGGCACCATGGAAATGGATTTGAAATATGGAAGTAAATGAGTTTGGACAGTTTGCAGCGCCAATAACTAAAGCAGCATAAAACCTTTTTTCAACCTTTAAACAACATGGAGACCATCAAGAAGTAATTGATAAACATGGTTTTAATGCTAATTCCTGTAAACTTGAGTTGATATATTATCAAGTTATCCAAACTTGACGATCATCTTCAGCTAGTCAACAACGCCAAACTGCAGCGCCGATTCGTAGAGCCAATTTTGTTGCGCCAAATTAAAAACCAATAGCGAACTTGAAGGAGATTGTTAGAAATTATATGACACAATCCTTGAAAAATTAATTAAATGAAGGCTTTGAAAACCATAAAATCCCCTTTTACATGTTTCTTAACTGCAATGATGACAAATGAATGCATGAGGTACTCATAAGTACGCTACGAACTCTCCTAGTGAGTTGGAAACAAATACATCTGAGTTTTGAATTGAAATCTAAATGGTTGGATGGTGACAAAGGACAACTTGTTTACAACTTGGAGGCATGACATGTCATGGTGATAATTTTAAGATCAAAAGTGTGACTCATAAGGACCATTAACCTTGTCATGATGACTAATCTTATGACAGAAAAGACTCTAAACGAAGGATAAACATAACTTTTCTTATTCAAATCAAAATTTTGAGTTATGCCAAACAAAAGACACCAAACCTAATACCTTTAAAACCTTATGACTTCAAATAAAACAAAACCAAAGTATTTTTTACCGCCTACAATTTTATGTGCTAACAAATGAATCTCTTCCTATTGAATTCATCATGTTATCTAGGGAAGGGATCTAGAAACCAACAAGTACCTTGGAGTTTGCAGTCCTCGGTGGCAGGACTCATTTTGATCGATAGTGGTTTTACATCATTTACTCCTTATTTATTGATTCTACGAGTGTTGGACATCAGATCCTCTATTCATACTCACTATATTGGACTAGGTACCTTGGGTTCCATCTTCCTCATCGATGGGTCCCCTCACATCTGTTAACAGTATACATCGATGACCGGTAATTGGATGGTTTCTACCATGATCAAATTCATCTCATATATTCACGCAATGCATATTCATACCATTGGGGTTAGGGACAAATACCTTGGGTTTGGGGACACATTATTCCTTTACAGGATTCCCTCCCAAGTTGTGATGGAGTATATCACTTATCTATGAGTACTTTGAATACTTCGGGGGAAGTTCCCTTAGTGCTCGTTATGTTTCCTATGTATATATATTGTGTCATTGATCCACATTATATTTTTTGGTGGATATGATTATATACATGACATAAATACACATTGTACTATCTCATGTCTATGATCTCATTGATGACATGGATCCACTGTGTATTCTTTTGTGGCCATGGTCTTGCATTTCATGTCATGGATCTGCATTGTATTGTCTGGAGCCCATGCTCTTCAAAGTTTGATTATGTCTACTTAGGAGATGGTATATATATGCTTCATTCTTGTTGTTTGATTGCAGTTCCTCTTTTCTCTCTAGACCTCCTTTTCTCTCTCCTCACATTGTCTGACATCGAAACTATTTTATTGTAATTTTTCAGTCATTCATTGATTTCTTGACCTCACACATTAGGGGGAATTTGTTATAGCCTTAATTTCCACCCTACAAGCCAGAAGGAAATCCAACATAGGATGAATTCCAAATCACATTTATTTCTTGAGATTTGAGAACTTTTTGAGGGTCGTCGTGGGACTCATAGGAGACAACATGTGATCATCATCGCATGTCATCTATAGTGAAACAATAAATGATATGTGTAACCTTCTATATTCAATGAGTTACTAAGATTTAAGTGATGGGTGAATTGTATCTTCATGGCATGATCCTAGGAACTCACATCATTCAAGTTTCTACTGGGTTCTAGAAGATCTAGAAGCTCTCCCAAGCCTATTCCAAGGATCTATATAAAGAAGGAAAATCTTGAGTAAAAGGAGGAAGAATAATTTGTATAGTTATGTTGTCCAATTGTTGAGGTGCTTTTCCTATTCAGAGCAGTCAAAAATCAGATTTCCTGGTCTGATCAAGAAGTTGAGGAGAAGCAAGGAGAAAGGAGCCAAAGAGGAATTGCATCAACATCCAAGGTATGAACTTGATTTATTATCTATTTTTTAATTAATATATCATTGGTTTTCCCCCAAATTGTTTTTTTTTAATTCATAAATATTTCGATCTGATCTTATGAGCAAAAGATCAAGACAAATCTAGTGAATTTTATTTTCCTAACACTAGAAGGATAGTATATAGGTTTTTGTTTGTATCCTTGTGTGCAGGAAGCATATTGAAGGAGCTAGAGCTAGACCTCAGCCAATAAATTTGAGGACAACCATCGATCTAAAGGTATGATCAATCCCCTACTTGGTTAAAAGGAAAAGGATTTTCTTGCATCTAGGGAAACCATAGAAGTCTAGCCCCACTGTTTGTCTAGGATCAATAGGAAAATCCTAGGGAGACATACTTACCATACTACTGCGATTTCTCCAGTAACATATATCCAATGATCTCCCCACTTGTATCAGTATCTTGGAGAACAATAAATTTCTTTCCTCCACTGAAGAGCATTGAAGGTGAAGGGTTTTTGAGGGACTGTTGAATAGAGAAAGGGAAGGCTTTCCCTTGTGTTTTGATTATCTAAGGAAGAATATGACTATATGGTTAAATAAGCATTCATGAGATGGTTGGATGATGTGTTGAATCATTATCTAATCTCTCCAACTTGGACTCATGGTAGATTGTATGACACAATGATATGGTATTCTTGAATTAATGCAAAGGTGCGTTGAGTGAATTTGGAAAAATGAAAATTGTGGTTCTTCATGAATTAATATTTACATATGTTTGATTGCATTATGTGAATGTGTGACAATGACAACATTGCATATTAAAATGTTACCAACTAAAATTGATTGAAGTATTGGTTGGACATAATCTTGTGATCATTTCATGAGATGTAGCAACAAAAATATTATACAAATGAATACTCATATTTTTTTTGGATGATTGAAATCTATGTCAAGAAGAATAAATTGTTATAAATAATTGGTGTGCTCATTTAACCATAGAAAATTATAGAAATATTTTCACCCAACCATAGGTCGAAGCCACCCCCGAGCTCCTTAACCTTGACAGAGAATAATTTTGGAAGCAAACCCTAGGCCTAATAGCCAATCCATGTAGCGTACCTCTCTCCAGAGCTAGCACACACGGAAGAAATTCCAATCCATAACCAATAGAAAGTCCAAGCCTAAACCGAGAATATAGGTTGCACTGGTTGCAACTGCAACTACTCTCCAGACTTGTGCACGTACTCAGTTTCTGGAGTGTGCACTCTTACATTTATGTAGTTGCAAGCTGTGTATGTCAAATGAGCTCTGGTGTCCTGTATTTATACTGCTCCTCTTTATATTTATGGGCCGACTTCTCATTCTAAAGACTAAAAACTCAATATTAAGTATTTCCTTTAGTCATCTTGTCTTCTAGGGTTATGTCCAATTCTTTAGGGTTTCTTCTTGCTTCCCAGAATATTCCATTATTGTTAGGGTTACACGTGGAGGTTAATACCTCCTGAAGCTACCATAATATCAACACTCCCTCCTAGCTAGGGAGGTACTGAAACAAATGGTCTTGAGCACAAACATATCATTCAATCGGTAGCATCATCATAACCATACAGGCTATCTCATGATTATATCACGAGCACCATCATTATTATTAGTATAATTTGATAGAATCAATTGCATCATCTCTCGAATCCATACTCCATCTGAGTAATCAGGCATGATACTGAATAAATCACTCACTCCACAGAGTGATACAAGAACCATTCTTCTAATCTGGACATATGTCCTAGAAGAATAATTATTCCAACAGATATCGAAAGCCACGCCATGGGATACAAAGTACTATTCTTCTAATCCAGACATACATCCTAGAATAATAAATGTCCTGAACCATTTTCCACCTGGAGAATGTTTGTCCACTAGCACATTGACTATCCATCTAGTTGATAATCATTTTCAACACTACTGATAGTCTTCATGGAAATCAGAACAATGTCATTCAATAGAACACAACTGTGTTTATCCATAGTAGTACATAACTACTACCTAGTGGTACAAAACCACACCAAGTAGCACACAGATACTTAATCAGTGACACATAGTCACAACCAGTGGAACACATCCACCACAGTAGCATGCATCTACTGTCTAGAGACATATAGTCTCCATAGAAATCATATCATCTTATATCAACCTGCATAAAAACAATATCATGATATAAACTGAGACATATGGGTCATTCTTACACTCACATCTATGATATATGGAAGATCATCTGCCCTAAGAAAGTAAAACATCAGCCATGGGCTATATGGACTATTCTTCTCAAGCATAGAAGAATAATTGTCCCCGATTTTTTATCCTGCACCATTCACCTAACTAGGCCATTCACCTAACTAGGGAAACCATAGAAGTCTAGCCCCACTGTTTGTCTAGGATCAATAGGAAAATCCTAGGGAGACATACTTACCATACTACTGCGATTTCTCCAGTAACATATATCCAATGATCTCCCCACTTGTATCAGTATCTTGGAGAACAATAAATTTCTTTCCTCCACTGAAGAGCATT
>SNQJ01S0016754.1:33929-74725 GCA_010110895.2 Picea sitchensis
TCACAAAATTTCTCAAGACTATGTTTTTTAGAAGTTTCCCCTAGAGCCTCTTGCATGGCATAAAAGGTAGATACAAACACAGAATATGCACTACCTAGCTTAGAAATAATAAGATGGATGCAATGATCTTCTTCTATCTTTATATTACATTCTTCACATAAAGTTCTGAGTGTTTTAAACTTAGATAGATAGTCTTCAATACAAGAAAAATCATTTGGACTTAAAGTCATTACTTGATTTTCTAATTGTTGTGCTCGAATAATATTGTGTTTACCAAACACAGATTCAATCTTGTCTCAAGCTTCTTTGGGTTGATCAATTGATTGAAGTTGGAACCTTAAATCAGGAGAGATGGACATTCTGATTAATCCACGTGCTTCATCATTCCTATTATCCCATTTGAATTTCTTATCAGCATCAGTGGGTGTTGTTTTCTTTCCCAAGGTAATCTGGTACAAGCCTTTACTTCTTAATAAATACTCCATATGGGATTTCCATTGGAAGTAGTTGGTGATGGTAACCAAGAGATTACTTGTAGCAGCCATTTTAAATATGCAGATAATATGGATTTAAAAACTAAAAATGATGATCTGGATGGAAAGATCTCGAAATGTTAGTCGGTTTTAAAAAAAATGGCATTAAAAATAGACTTTGAATGTGAGAGTTATGCCCTTTTTAAAAAAGGCATAAACAGTAACCAAAGGACCACGAGGTGGTGTAAGTTGCTTTATGAAGTGACCCAATTTTATAAAGAGAAGTGGGGATCCCTTTTACAATGAAGTTACTTTGTAAAATAAAATATGAATGAAAAATAAATAACTATAAAAGAAAATACTAAAGTTGCTTATATTGATTCGCTTTTATACTTGAAGTGAAATACACTTTACAATTTTAGCATGAAATTTTTCAAAAAAATTAACAAAAGAGAGACTTGAACTCAAGACTTTTTACTTAATAAGAAAACTTTTAACCAAATGGTATAGAAAAACATATTGTATTTTTTAGGAAGAGGGTTGTGGGTGTTTTTGTTGGAAAGCGTGCTCAAAACGAATTCTTTCCACACAAGAAAAAAAATTCGCTTCTCGATGACAACAAGGGTTAGATCTCAGTTAGCTTACACAGAAGATGCAACTTTTCCAACCTATTTGTGATTTTCCCAGATTGCACAGGGCATGGGGAAAAGAGCATAAATATATCTAAAAGAATATCAACCCGGAAATAAATAATACAATACCAAAACAAAACCAAAATGATACTCTGCAAAAATTTTAAAAATGTGTATTCAGACTTTATACCTCCGGATCGGACTGAAATGGCCATATCTTGGGAAAATGGAAACCTTTTCGATTGAAACGAAAAGTGTTCCTGAATGAAAAGAGCACTCCAAACGCAATGGAACATTCCTCTCAGCCCATAAATGTATGTAAATTGTAGAAAATGGAAATTATCCAACCAGCTTCACGATCTCGATCTACAACAGGAGCGGGTCTTCAAACAGGCTCTGAGACCATGTTCAAAAACATAGGTATTCCAACAGAGGGATAACACCTTCAGTAACCACACACATAACCATATCAAATATCAACATACCGATTTTTTCACATTGTAAAACCCCTACGGGGAAACATCCACGACCCCAACCAGTGCAACCACTTGGAGCAGTTTATTAATGCAAAAGAAAAAGATTACAGAGAGATTTTACAAGAGAGTTTCTCATCATCGATCATCAGAAAATGATCCTCCATGCTCTTTAAATAGATATCATAGACCAATTGGGTATTAAGCCACGGATCAATGGTCGTTAAGATCGGGGGAGAATATGAACCGTTGGATCACTCTATGTTGGGAACATATTGTTATCATCGTATTTCCTAACTACAAATGCATACTAAAGAAAAACACTTTTACCTAATGACACATTAGAACAAGTAGATATTAACTAACTCCTAAGTGTATAAATATCCTAACACGTGGTTCCAAGGTATTTAGTGGGACAGGTGGCTTATTTTCATAGGAGAAAATAAAATGAGGTCAAGATAGCAGTCTGGACTGGTGGGAATAATTTAGGGCACCATGGAAATGGATTTGAAAGTTGGAAGAAAATGAGTTTGGACAGTTCATAGCACAAATAGATAAAGAAACATAAAACCTTCTTTCAACTGTGACATCCCTAGCCTCACACCGGCCGGGACATGCCACTCCTCAGACGCTTTACTTAGCTCTGAAACCATCTTTGTAACATTTTTAGCCTTCAACAGGCCAGGCCATGCTACTCCTGAACACTCTTTCATGCTCAGATAACAATTTGTAACGTCCCCGACCATTCATGCTGGGCCATGCTACAATTGAGAACACATATGTTCTATGTGCGGAACGTACTGTAACATACTTAGCATCCTAACTAAGTTATGTCACATATAATTTTCTAACTACACGCAATTAAAACATATGCACACATAGAACTCTTACGGAAGCTTAATATATATAAAATGTGAACAGACAAATATGCTATGTAAATGCATGGATTCATAATGAAAAAACAGTAAACATATACATGCAATACCCATAAGCATACAGACAACTATAATCATGCATAGGATAAACCCATAAAAATAACACGTGAATAACAATGCAGCATGTAAATTAATCACACAATTGACACCTATCTTTGTGATAATATCACCAATTGCGTGCAAACCTTCCACGAACCTCTCAGCCTTAGACCACACTGTTCATTGCTCTCAACAGTGATTCACCCCTGAGTTGGGACTAAAATCCACCCGGATAAAGGGGTTCCTAACCAGGCTAAAGGCTCATGAACGATAGGAAAGACTATGTCTCAGGTGCTCACTCAACTAACAACCTACAGTCCCTCATTACCCACATGCCTATCCCACCCAAGGAAGTGTACCCCTTCTATGCTCAACAGTCCCTCAGCTGCCCCACTTCCCTTCCAAGGCTTCAGCAACAGGTTGGATAGGAAGTCTCAGAGCCCTGCAGTTGTAGTTCAACACCTTCGGGAAATCAATCCCTGGCAATTATCTCACCCAGAGAATTGCTCATGAGACTGACAACCTGCCTCTTCAATATCCCATGGGCCTGACAACCCGCTTCTTCAATCCTACTCCCAAGATAACAGTTACCCAACAGAAGGCTCTGGATACAGGTTCAGGTAAAGTCATGAAGCTACAAATGATAGCTCAGTGGTTGCCAATCCTCCTAGATGATTGGATGTATATCTCAGTGATGGATGAATCAGAGGAAAATATGATGGTATGAATGATGGAGAGTCCCTGAAATGAACTAAGTCCAAAAATATGTATGCATGCCCCTAACTTAACACTTGTCATGTTGGAAGCTACTTTGGCCCACTTCGCCCCAACTTAGAACTTTGGATAACATAATTATCCACACTTTATGATTTAAGAAATATTAATATAATATTCCTTAACTTATCCCCTTCCCTTTCCCTAACTAGTGGAGTTTAGTCCTCCATCTCTTTTATCGTGGTCGGTCTACGGGTAGTGATGTATTTTATATTACATATGAGATATGTACAAAAATAGGTGCACTGTCCTTTAACATCTAGGCTCTCCGACCTAATCAAAACATAAGCATCCTAGCTTATAATACTGTCTCACCAGCCTATAAAACATATCAGATACACAAGGCTCCCTGGCCTCTACATCGCGCACACTTAATATGTTGTGCATGGTATCTCGGAATGTGCACACTTCCTCATTTTACTGCATAGTACACGCATGCACTATGTCATGAAATGTGCATACCAAAATGATATCAAATCAGCTCACCAGCGTATGTACATTTGTATTTACATTTGCAATTAGGTTCGGCCTTAGCGATATTACATCAACCTTTAAACAACATGGAGACCATCAAGGAGTACCTCATAAACTTGGTTTTAATGTTGATTCCTGTAGACTTTCGTTGATATATTAGAAATTTATCCAAACTTGACGATCCTCTTCAACCAGTCTACAGTGCTAGTCTACAGTGCTAGTTCGCAGCACCAAGTTTTTCACTCCAAATTCAAAATCAATAGCGCAATTCAAGGAGACTGTTAGAAATTCTAGGACATAATCCTTGAAAAATTAATTAAATGAAATCATTGAAAACCATAAAATCCCCTTTAACACATTTCTTAACTGCAATGATGACAAATGAATGCATGAAGTACTCATAAGTATGCTACGAACTCTCCTGGTGAGTTGGCAGCAAATACATATAACTTTTGACTTGACATCTAAATGGTTGGATGGTGAAAAAGGACAAATTGTGTACAACTTGGAGGCATTAAATTTCATGGTGATGATTTTAAGACCAAAAGTGTGACTCATAAGGACCATTAACCTTGTCATGATGACTAATCGTATGACATAAAATACTCTAAAACAAGGCTAAACATAACTTTGCTTATTCAAATCATAATTTTGAGTTATGCCAACAAAAAGACACAAACCTAATACCTTTAAAACCTTATGACTTCAAATAAAACAAAACCAAAGTGTTTTTTACCCCCTACAATTTTATGTGCTAACATTTTTCTCCACAGGGGATGGAGACCTCCCTATGAGGCTCCAAGAACATGCAGTTCCAGTGCCTTATCCATTGGGCTAGGAGTCATTATTGAAAGAAAACTAACTAACTAAAGATTAATATTTACAATGAAATTAAGCTACTCAAGGCTTTCAGGAAAAGTATCTCTTTAGAAAATTCTCATTGACTGGGCCACCGGGAAATTCAACAACTTCCAAGATCTGCAATTTAAATGTATTATTTTGCAAAACATCAGAAATTTTAAAAGGACCAACCCACAAGGATTCGAATTTACCATTTTTTACCTTATCTTTCCTTTGTGCATTATATTTGAGTACCAGGCCTCCCCGCTGAAAATATTCTTTCTTTACCTTATTTTCAAAAGATTCCTTGATTTTTTGTTGATTTCTTTGAGCTTTATCAAAAAACAAATCCATGGTTTGTTGCACTTCTACAATTTGGTGCATCATCTGGATCATGTCATCTGGTTCCCCTTCTTGATCCTAAAAAAACGTTTCCACAGGTGAAGCTAGTTGAGTAGGAAATATAGCTTCAGCCCCATAGACCAACTGAAATGGAGTGGTACCAATTGATCTCTTGGTGGTCACTCTGTCTCCCCATAGAGAAAAATTCATCTTTGAATCCCATGACTTTTTATTTTCCTCCAGCAGATTTCTAATGATATTCACTAAGCTTTTGTTGGAGGATTTTTCTAAGACGTTACCCTAAGGGTAATATGGAGTAGAGTGAATAAGCTAAATCCAAAAAAATTCGGAAAACTTCACCAAAGGATCAGCTTTAAAATCAACATCATTATCAGTAACAATCTTGTTAGGACATCCAAACCTTGATAGAATGTCTTTCAAGAAGCCAATAACCACTTTATGTGTTGCATTTCTAGTGGGAATGGCTTCTATCCACTTGGTGAAGTAATCAGTCGTAGTCAGAATCCAATGATGTTGACCACTTGAGGCTAGATGGATTTCTCCAATGAAGTCTAATCCCCATTGTTGAAAACGGATAGATACCACTATGGGCTTCAAAGGCAAAGATTTGAGTTTCTATTTACCTAAGAATTTCTAACATTTATCACAGGTTTTGATCTTTCCACACACATCAGTAAATAATATAGGCCATAAATACCCATCTCCAAGTATTTTGTATGTTTTATTCCTCCAAAAATGATGACCTCCACATAGACTCTCATGAAAATCAGTCATAGTTTGTTTTTCCTCTTCTAGATCCAAACATCTTAAAAGAACCCCTACAGGATCTTTCCAATATAGAATATGATCAACAATACAATACCTGGTTGCTTTAAGTTTCAATCCCTCACTTTGGTCTTCACAAGAAATGAATGAGGTCCTTGTACCAAATGCACTCTATCAACTTTAAACTAATTTGTGAGCTGCTACTAGGAATATTAGTTTGCTTATTTTAAGAATTAGCATTCATGAAATTTACCCCAGGTGCCTTACAATTTGATACATCTTAAAATATAGCTAAACCTTTACCTTTCACCAGCTTGGTAGGTTTCATATCAAGATCAAACACCACAATCTTGGCAATCCACTTACTCCTTTTCCCATCTATATCAAGCTCAATCGGAATTTATTTTATGGAACTTGAAGGAACATAAGAAATAATTTAGGAATGAAGAACATATACTTTGAAATATTTTAGGGCCTTGACCAAAGAATAATCTTGCTTCTCCATGATGTCATATATGACTTTAGCATATCTCAAAGCCCTACTGAAAAAAGAAATAGGTTGCTCCATTCCATATGAATTTTTCTAAAGAAGGATAGCAGCTAGTGTATCATTTGATGCAAAAGAAAATATCAGAAATTCTTTTGAGTAGTCAGGACTGATTAGAACAGGTGCATCAGCCAGTGCTTTTTTTATTTTCTCAAAAGAACTCCTATCTTTCGGTGTCCATTTTACTTCATTCCCTTTTTTCAATATGGATGTGATAAAATTGACCAACAAAGCAAAATTGGGTATGAATCTTCTCAAAAAGTTTATCTTACCTAAGAAGGAATGAATTTATTTCTTGGACCTTGGGAGAGACAAAGTCTTGATAGCATCTAATCTACTTCAGCCAATTTTTACTCCTTCAACTGAGACAATATGTCCTAGCAGCTTTCCTTCATGCAAAAAAGAGACTTCTTGGGATTAAGTGGCAGGCCATATTTTATGCATTTCAGGAACACCTTCTCCAAATCTTGGTAGTGCTCTTGATTAGAATTTGAAAACAATGTGATATCATCCAAGTAGATAACCAAAAACTTATCATTTTCTCCAATAAAAGAAATATCCATTGCACGTTGTAAAGTTTCCCCTACATTCATGAGACTAGAAGTCATCTTGGCATACATGAATGTACCCAAAGGAGTGGTGAATGATTTCTTCTCTCTATCCTCTGGTAATACATAAATCTAATTGTATCCTGAAAATCCATCAATCGTTGACGTCCTTACTGAGCCTATCACCCTTTGCAAGATATGCTCCATTTTAGGCAAGGGGTAATTATTTTTTCTAGAACAACTGTTTAAATTTATGAAATCAACAAATAGTTTGATCTCACCATTTTTTTCTGACAGGGATTAGATTATATATCCAATCATAATACCTCAAAGGTATAATGATCTGGGCATCAAGAAATTTTTTGACCTCTTTTTCCATAATGGGCAATAAAATAGGATTGATTTGCCTCAATTTATGTCTAAAAGGTTTGGTCTCATACTTACAAGGTATTCTATGCTCAATGATTCTTGTGTCATAGGTTTATGAGTCTTCATACTTCCATGAAAATACATCATCAAATTCTTTCAACAGTTTGAAGTATTCATCCCTTTGTTTTTCTGACAAACTACGGGACAATTTGGCATACATAGGTTCCTCTTCAGTACCTAAATTACACTCTATCAGACCAGCATTTTAACTTTTACCTATCACTTTAACAACCACATTATTTTTGTCAAATAATCTCTCCAAGGGAATTAATCCCATAGGAATATGATTGCTAAACAATTGGACAATTTTGTGATCTGCAATCTTGTTCAGAAATTTATCAACATGCTGATTTTTATCATCATCTGGGTCTTGGTCAATATGAAGAGCTGAAAATTCATCTAATGTTTCCAAAAATATCTTTATTTCTAGATCATATTCAAAAACCTTCCAATTATTGACATTATCAGGTAAAGAAGGTCTATATTTCACCTCAACATTATACTTGGGTTTTGGAGGTAGTAAGATTTTAAAGTCACTAGAAGAAACAGTTAAGGAATCAGCCAATGTATTTTCTTCTCTGGGAACAAAATATATGTTGAAGGCTAGGAACATTTTTTTAATAAGGTCCCATACCTCATTCCTATAATTTCTCAATCTTGAATGATTTTGTTGATAGATATTTCAGACTTGATCCAAAATCATCTATGCATCTCCAAAAACTGATAATTCTTCAATTTTCATGTCCTTTGCAGCTCTAAGCCCCAAAACTAGGGCCTCATATTCTGCAATGTTGTTTTTGGTTTCAAATTCCAATTTTAAGGACAATGTTATGATTTCTTGAGAAGGATAAATGAACACAACTCCAGCACCAATGCTATCTTTAGAATATGCACCATTGTTGGCACAGGGGTAGACCCAAGGTTCAACGCTTCAACAACACACCAACAAAACCCTAACTACCTGCCCTTTCAGCAACACCTACGAAGCAGATGAAGTCTCACCCGAGGTAGATGCAAGGGGGGTTGTAGGACTCTAGTGTCTACAACCTAGCTAGGAGACAGATCTATGATTACAATACTTAAGAGATCACTTAGCAGTTAACATTCATTATTATTTATCCCTTATCCACTTTGCAGGAGAAAACCCTAATTACATAACAACGCATTATTCAACAAGATCTAACACCTCCAAGCATTTAGCATATAGAAATAGATCTGATCTAGTATTCATTCACATTACTAATCAATAAGATACTATATCAAATGCATCTAACATATATTTCTATACTAAGCATAACTCAAATAACAACCATAATGCACAAAGAAACCATAACATAGGATATACGTGGTTCACCCCCAGAGTGGGGCTACGTCCACCAACCCTTCATCTTCTTTATTATTTTATTCCAATTTCCTTACATGCATAGAGCATCAAAAACCACTCTGCATAGGAAAAGAGATTTGCGTGCACCTCGCCAGCTCCTCCTTCCTCGAGTCAGGTCACAGCACAAAGCCTCTTTACAGTCACTTGCAGTTAGCTCTGCAAGTTCTCAACACACAGTATGCACAAAGCTAATTCAATCAGATAGATCCAACTACTTACATCACTTGCACTCAGCACAATATAGCACTTAGCACCACATCTCCCCCTACTTACATTGCCTAGATTTCTATTTATACATTAAGAAAAGGGCCTAACTATGGGTAAACCCATGGGACAAAATCCCATACCCGTTACATAAACCCAAAACCCAAAAAGTCCACAAAAAGGGGGGCGAGATCTCGTGATCTCCACTTCGCCTAGAACTCTGTCTTCGATCATCCTGTCGAAGTCCAAAAATTGGTCAAACATGACCATCATTTCCACAAAACCTGGTCAAGGGCCAACAACCATCCAAGTACATTTTCCAAATTTGAGCACCTTGTCTAGACGTCTCACATGTTGTTGGTGATTTCTTTTTTATTTTCAATTGTGACTGAGGAGAATCAGTAAGATGAAAAATGATAGATACCAAATCATTATCAAAATCATAAATAGGATGGTTTGTGATATTTTCTTCATCACTAATAATATATGCAATATGTGCTTCTCTATACAACCTTTTGTGTTCACCCCCAAAGACTGGTATAGTAGCATAAGAGAGATCCATTTGCAATGTCCCTCCCAACATTTGAATCCATGATCTAGACAATAACATACCAAACTTGGGGGGAACATATGCAACTACAATATCCATGACTATACTCTTCATAGGTAGTTGAAAGAGAGTAACAACCAAATCTTTAATCAACCCAAGGTATTTTACTTTTCCTGAGTCAAAGGAATACAAATAATGATATTCTTTAGTGATTTCTAGACCTAATTCACCCATTATAAACTTAGGCATTAAGTTATGGGATTCTCATGAGTCCATAAAGCGATTGTGCAATATTTTATCATGTATATTCAAAGAGGTGTAAAAAAGAGGAGAGGAGTCATCTATGTATTCTACTAGTGGCCCCAATATAACTGTAGGTTTCTCATCCTGCAAGTTAACTGAGTCTATTGAATAAGTAGAAAATTCAGGCTACAACATTTTAGAAATTGACTTCTTGAAATATTCATTCTTTATCAACTCTAGGAATGGGACAGGAATTTTGATTTTCTAGATTTCATTCTCAAAGTTAAAAGAGGATGGGGAATTCAGAATTTCCTTGGTTTCTTAAACATAAGCTCTAATTATGGGTTGATTATTTTGTTCCTCATTTCCTTTATCTGGTTCAGCCACTGTTTTGGTAGAGGTATCTTATTTTTTAGGTTGATTTGATGCACTTGGTTTTCCCTCTTTTTGTTTTGACCTCAAATTGTGTTTGTTTTGAGTTTCATTTGATTTCTCTCCTTTACTTAACTCATTCAACTAATTGTTCATTAAAGACTCTTCATAAGCAGATTGGGTTAGATGAGGGGCAATAGAGGTGTCCCCAAGACAATGAATTTATGTATCTGCTTCTTCATTATCTCCTTCTTCATCATCAACCAAATTGTTTTGGAGAGGGGTTTGAACATTCTGATCTTCTTTATTTCTCTGATCTCTTTGAAGAATTTGAGGTGTATTATTTTGTCTTCTGAAATGGTTTCTATTTCCAAAATCTTGGGGGTTTCGATTTTCTTTCCTTCCTTCAATTTTTAGTTTTTCCATTTATGCATAAAGTGAATTGACTAGCTGGGTCAATTCATCAACCCAGGGATTAGTTCCTGAAGCATCAAAAGATAAATCTATTGCCCTTTGTTTCCTTCTATCCCTATCATATTTTCCCCTTAGCTTATATGTTGTCAATATGTTTGATTCTACCTCTATAGAAGCATATTGCATATGGGCTAATGTGGTAGACCTTCTTTCTCTCAAAAAAAGACAAAATTAAGGGTCAAAGGCACTTTCATAAGTTATTTTAGTAGAAGTTTCAGTAGGATTGATCTCAGTAGGAATTTTTTTATACATATTGTTAAATGTCTTTGAAAAGTTTGACATTGATTCACCTTCTTTCCTTTTAAGAGCCCCAAATTTTGTGATATAGTATAATAAGTCCTTTTTTTCACCCCAATGTCTCAAAAAGGAATCATCTATGGCTTCAATTCCATCAATTGAACCAGGAGCTAGACTTCTAAACCATTTTCTAGCTTCTCCATCAAGACTTTGCACAAAAATCCTCATCTAGACATCTTCATTCTCAATATTCAAATTATCAGCATAACTATAAAGTGATGCAAGGTATTCTTCTGCAGTGATGTTGTCCTCTCCTATGAAATTTGGAATATAATTTAGGTAATCTCCTATTGGAAGAGAATTCATTGGTTTTGGAAGCACTAATGGGGCATACCTAGCAGCCACAATGGCATCCATTTTGTTTTGAGGAGGATTAACACCTATAATTTGATAAGAAAAAAGAGGATTATGAATTCTAGGAGAAGTAGGAGGTTATTTTATAGGTAAATATGCAGTATTTTTAATAGGTAATTTTGGAAAAGGAAGAGTATAAGGTGGGGTAATTTCAGATTTAACATGAAGTAGTTGAGTCTTGGATGAGGATGGAGAAATTTCAAGAGAAACAGAGGTTCCTTTTTCTTTAGTTACAACAAAATTAAAAGAATAGGGGGAAGGAGAACCTAAGAGAGGAAAATATTACAAACTTTCAAGACTAGACCACTTAACAATTTCAGGGGATGCAAGAAAATCAAAATTTTCTAGACTTTCTTCTTTCAACTCAGGAGAAAAAGTTGAATATTCTACAGGAAAATCTCCTAGTTTTGATTTTATAGGAGTTTCAACAATAGGAAAATGAGAAACATGAGTAACAAAAATTGGCATATGGAAAGAATATTCAGGTAGGTCTCCATAAGTACCTGAACATTTGGAAGAGGAGGCTCCTTGTAAAACTTTTCTTTTCTTTAAGATCTTTCTTGGATCAGGTTCAGGTGCAACCAGAGGTGACTATGGATTTGAGATCGTGTTTTTACTCTTGGGAGCCACAGCTGAACTTTAGAGTTTCCAGGTGCACTATGAGATTTTATTTTTACTGATTTCTATACACCATTGTTATATCCCTAAAATTCCCTACCTATGCATACATTGCCTTAGCGTTCCTACTTGCACAATTTTCCAAACTACTATTGAGGATATCTCTTTAAAAAACCATTTTTTGGAGCATGTGTGTGCCCTGCTACACTACTGCTCACATACATATTCTAGATGCATGCTAGAAATTCCACGTGCATACACTAGTTGCATACTAAACAGCCTGCGTTTACCTCCAAAAGTTGCAAAAAATAAAAAAATTCAAGGAAATCAGAGGAGTTAACCGGATATTCGAGGTTTCCTAACCAATTCACCCATTGTATCCCATCCCCAAACTGAATAACTATCCTTTTTTCATATAAAAGGAGGTCTTAGGGTCCCATTCCCAAATCAAGCATTAGAACAGAGAAACTCTACCAAAATCCCTTTCCCCTCTTATTCCAAATATTGCAGTCCTTTCTGAGATTTGGTCTCAGTATTCCCTCTCTATCCCTTTCTCCTATACAATCCCTTCCCTTTCCCTAAAGTGATAAGTTCATTGTGAGAGAAGTAGTTAGGATGATGCACTTGGAGAAACATTAAGAGGATCCCAGGCTTGGTTCATGGGGCATCTGTCATCGAAGGTTTTAACTTTTAATCTTCATACTAAATAAAAGAGTCCTTTCTTGTCCCAAATATTATGTGTTTATGTTTTTCATTTGATTTATGCATAATGGTTTATATCTAACCCTAATATTGATGAATAGAGATAGAATATGTGTAGCATTGTTTGCCTAAATTTTGTTAGAGGTCATCTTTGGGAGGAGACCAGCAGCCCAGGAAGCTACAGATGTGGAGGAGGTCTACATCAAACCTTAGGACCAAAGGTACTACTTCTGACCTACTTTCCTATCTCTTTATGTTCATCTATTTAGAATGTTTGGGGTAGTTTAAGAATAGGATTGTATTTTAAGAGAGATCATAGCTCTACCTAAATTTTACCACGATAAAGTAATAGGGGGATTTTACCCGCTAGAAGAATTGGTGAATCCATTGGGGAGTCTCTCTAGGATCTTAGTGGGAGATCTTGGTTAGATTTGATTTTCAGTTATTTCTAAGTATTCTGAGTGTCTTGAGTCAAGTTGGGTCTTTGGTCACCTTTCAGGTTCCTACCAGCTTCCCTTTCTCAGGCTGTCTTTCCATAATTTTTATTTTTTTTGAAAATTTACAGAGGTGTACGCGTTCTTTTCTCTATACAACATGTGTACATACGTGATCTTCATTATATACATCCTACATACATATGCAGGTTACTCTTGCATGGCATGTGTCTCTCTTATTTTGGAGAATTTTTTCAAAATATTTTCCTTTTCCTAAAGGAAACTTGTGATTCTTGGGTATTCCTTAGTTCCATAAGATTCTATTGTTTGGGGTTGAGACAGTTTGCAGGCTCAGATTGTTTATGAAATAACAAAAAGAAATATTCTTGTCTCTCTATGTTTCCAAGAATTTTTGGCTCATTTTTAGCTTGAATTTTAAGAAAAATGAGTTTCATTTTGAAAAAATATTCCCCCTCATGGCCGAGGGGGCCCATGAATCGTGTATTATGCAGTTTCTTTTAGAATATTTTGTTAGTTTTTCTTTGATTGGAGGAAAATAAAAATAAATAAATAAAACCTAGTTTTTTAGGTCTCTTTCTTTCTTTGCATTGTTATTTTAAAAAGAAAAAGAAATTAGCTTAGGGTTTTGTTTTCTTCTCATCTTGAAAGCATTGTAAAAGAAAAATAAGAAATAAAATCCTTTCATTTGCTCTTTTGTTTCACTGGAAAGTTGCATTGTGCAATTTTCATAGAAAGGAGAAAAGATTGTATCTTTATGTTTGAAGGATTGTTCATGCATTTTCTTTATTGAAACTCTTTTTCATTTGAAGGATTAGTGTAATGTTTTATTTTCTAGTGTTCTTATAACTTTCATTTTTGCAAGATTCTCAAATAACATCATTTTCACTTCCATTCCTTGAGTAAGAAAAGCCCCTAAAACAAACGTGCTAATCTAAAACATATTACTAACACTTTTTCTAGGGTTCACCAATAGCTTAGGATAGGGCCTTGGATTAGGTGTGGAGAGGTAAACTCTCCAACACCAACCAAAACTTAATTAAGGTGTCTTTTCTAGGGTGTGAAAAAACCACCTTGTAATTACTCAATCTGGGAATCTCCTCTAACACAGGAGTCAAACATGAGGCTGATTGGAGGACAGTAACGGAGATATCCACTCCTGATCCCAACAAAGTGTTTGGGAGAGTGTGTATTGGGGGTGAATCATGTAGCATTACTAGCCTGACTTGTGTCGGACCTATTAGACACTTGGATCTGTCCAAGGTACTCTAAGAGTGATTATGTCCCTGTTGCGTTTCAAGCCTCAAGAGGATCTTCAGGATTAGTTACCCTTCCCATACACTAGCCTGGATGTCGACTGTACCCCATTTGTTTTTTATTACAAGTTGGTGGCCTAGTTTCCATTATATAGTTTGACATGCATGTGACTATGAGGGGTGTATCATGGTACCTGAGGCGGACTCTTTACTCTTTGGGAAACACATGAAGAGACCATCATTCAAAGGTCTAGGTAATTTCTTCTCATGGACAGTTGTTTTCCTTTGTGAATGCTTTGGATGAGAAGGACTTCATCTCCTTGGGTTGGAAGCATTCAGAAGGGTCGTTTGTTTGGTTTGTATCTTTTTAGGATTTTTTTCTTAGTGGTCTTATCTATGCTCCCTAGTTTTCCATAGTGAGTTAGTTAGTCATTTATTTGGGTCTCTGACCTAAGGTGGTAGAACACTCGCTCCGCCGGTAATGAGGACTTTTCATTCTTCCACTTAGAAATGTTGAGCCATCTTTTTATATGCATTCTTTTTTATACCACTGGTTCACTAGAGTCAGTGTGTGAGACTTTTACATACTTGAACGATCTTGCAAGGGAAGAACCTATGCATAAGAAATTCATGGAAAATTTTCCTGACAATACTAACAAAGGAACCCCTTTGCAAAGGGATTCTTGTTCTTTTCCTTTCTTTGGAAACATTGGTGTCCCTTTGATGGCCACTTTGTACATTCTTGGTTTGAATATGGGACTACTGGATTGGTTGGGTACCATTCCAAATGTCCCGAATGCTATTTACACTTCTCAGTTAAGCACCTTATTTCATGGTCATCATGTTGATGTCCCTTCATCAACAAAGTCTTCTCCTCCTCCTTTTACCTTCTCTGGTGAAAGTATGGCTACTAGTAACCAGAAATATAAATGAAATAGAAAGAGGAAGAATAAGAAGAATAAATCACCAACCTCTGTGAGTCATGTTGGAGATAGTTCATCAACCTCTGTAAGTCATGTTGAAGGCCAACACCCATCCTCTGCCAGTGATGCTAGGGGAAAAAGTGCAGTCACAACTAGTCATACTAGCAACAGGTTTGTATCCTCTGTGAGTCATGTTATTGACCAATCACCAATCTCTACAAGTCACGTTGTATATGTGCAACCAACCACTACAATTCATGATGGGGGAATGAACCTAGTCCCTACGATTCATACTAGAGTTCAACAACCAATATCTGCTAGTCATGTTGGAGAGTTGTCAACAACCTTTGCGAGTCATGTTGAGGAAAATCAACCATCAATTGTTATTCATGTTGTGGGTATTGATTCTGGTGAGAAACCTAAGTGGATAGGATGTAATCCCAAGTTCCCTTGTAATTTTTTCAAGGGAGGTCACCTTATTCATTTATGCCCAGGCCTTCCAAAGGCATGAAAATTTTGGTCCTTGTCTGCAAGCTATTTTGATTATGAGTCTTCTAAGGTTTCCTCACAGTCTATTCAACCTTTGGTTGATGAAGTGGTCATGTCGATGAAATATTCAGTCGATCCCACTCCTCCTTTGGGGGGTGATGCACCTTTAGACCATGTTGTCTTGAAACCTATTCAACCAGTGGTTGAGGAAGTGGTCATGTTGATGCAATCTTTGACTAATCCAACTCTTGTCTTAGAGAGTGTCGAGTCTACCAAAGTGGTCACGTCGATGCAATATACTATTGATCCCACTCTCCTCTTAGAGAGTGTCGAGTCTACCAAAGTGGTCACGCCGATGAAATATTTGGCTGATCCCACTCTTCTGATGGGGAGTGATGTGTCTGTCGACTATGTTTCTAGCATTTCCAGTTCAGTACTTTCAAAACAAGGCGGAATTCCTCTCACTTCAAGCACACCCCCTCCAAGTCCTAGGATGGTTTCCTTTGATTGGAATGACCTTGTTGAGCCTTGTCTTCCTTATTCTACACATTTTCAAATAAGGGTTGAAATTAATTCAAAAAACATTTACTGATGTATTGTATATGAAGGAGCCTTCACAAGTATTTTATCTTCCGCTTGGAAAGCTTTGGGTTCTCCAGAGCTTGTGTCTTCTTCACATGATTTCTTGGATTTTGATAGACATCCTAGTGAATATTTTAGGTTTCTTCCTTAGTTACATATCTTGTTATCTGGGAAGATTGTCCTTGTCGATGTTATAGTGGTGCAAGGCTCATTATATTTCAATATGCTTCTCGGGTGTGATTATGTATATGCTATGAACGTTGTGGTGTCTACTCTTTTCCGAGTTATTCATTTCCCTCTTAATGGAAGCATTGTCACTATCTACCAGTTGGAATCTGAAAATCACCATCCTAATTTGGCGTTAGTTCAGGCTACCCCTTTATATGTACCTAGCGTTTGTGTAGACTCTATCGTACCACAGATTAATTATGTGGCATATTATCCTTGGTGTTTAATTTCTTATGAGCAAGAACCTATGAAATCATGTTTTCCTTCTCGAGACATGGTATCGATAATTGATCAATATTTTTATCCAATGGGAGCATGGGAGCCTTTGCTTCCCCATCTTGGTTCGAGTGATCTCTAGTCTCATTTTGAGTATGATATCATTTTTTGTAGATCCTCAATCCCTCGTGCTTGTGATTCACCGTTGGTAGACTCTGCCATTCCTAGCCAGAATCTCCATCGTCATATGGAGTATGGTCAGTTTACATCTCCCTTTGGAATTTTCAACCCTCCTCGTTCGTGTGATTTCTCATATTTTGAATTGACTTCGGATGAGGCTATCCTTGAAGCCATGAATATGGTTTCTATACCATGGGAGACTTACACAGTGGTTTTTTTTTTCTTCCCTTTTGGGAGACTTTCTAGGTTGACTATCGAAGAGAATCTTGGTCAAAGCCTAGCAGTAGGCTCTACCTGAACTACTACTATGCCTGAGATGTAAGACTGTGTGGTACCTTCTACAAATTGTACAATCCAGGTTTATTGTTTTCAAGTTTTGTATTCAGTAGAACCTCTTATTTTCTAAAGTTTCTATCTATATTGGATTTATTAACTTCTGGATGAGTGTTGTTGGACTTATATATAGGATCTTGGAGACATTTTTTCTTTGACATTGGTTCATCGTATCGATCTCTTCTAACAGATATTGACCTTGAAACTGGCATATAGGTTAGGTTTTTCCCTACTTCCATTTTTGCATTATCTGTTTCCTAGTTCATTTCTCCTTAGGTTTGACCCCATTGAAGTATGACATAGAACCTACTCTGTTGCTTTAGAAGTGTCATAATTACTTGCTAGAGCCTACCTCTACATGGATTCCCTATGTAGATCCTTTGATGTGTTTTGGCATCCATGTTGTGAATTTTGACTATAGGCTTGGGAGTCCTTGTTAGTCTCGCCATGATTACATATTGAAGCCTCATTCTTCTTATTAATAACCATTCTTAGCCTTACCCATGGGACCCCCTAATGATCATGTTTTGTTGGCTTTCAATCTCGCTTTAAATTTCATAAGAAACATCCAACGAGACTTTATTTGTTCTTTTTGATCTCGTTTGGATTACTTGAGAAAAGTATCCCCCTGGAGCCTTATTGAAGCCCTTTTCATACTCTCTAAAATTGAAAAGATTATTCAGCGATCTTGTTTCCCTCCATGCTCTCCAAACTCAAATTTGAAGGCACATATGTTTGGTGGTAGTTTACCCCCTTTTCGGTTCTTATGGCTAATTTTACGAATAAAGGTATGCTCTAGGAACTTTGGTTCTCTAGAAGAGTATTCTCAGGCGTAATTTTAACCCATACAACCTAGGGAAAAATCTTCAATCTGTCCCTAGCAACGGTGCCAAAAATGTTAACACTAGAAGTCACACCTAGATTGTTGTAGGTGTAAGCCTAATACCCATCATAATTTAAAGGATAAATGTTTATAAAAGGTGGAAAATGGATGGACAACTCAATTAAATAATTCAATCACAAATAACTCCACGCAATATAGACCAGCAAACAAGGCCTTGAATAGCTTGAAATTAGGTTTTAAAAGATAAAGTGATAGATGGAAGATTTAACAAAGAAAGTATAATATGCATATAATTTACATTAGGTAATACTGGCATAGATAAGAAGAAAACTATTTGAAATAAGAACCTCTTACAATCAAATAGAAAATACTTTGATATGCTTGCATACAATATCACAATAGACCCTTTATTTCAATATTGAAATAAAGAAACAATCAACCAGATGAATCATCCAACACAGTCTGATATCAAAGGAAGATAGAAAAATATTAGAAAAAGAAGCAAGACTGATTTCCACCATTATAAGTATCTTGGATTTGGTCCATACATTAGGATAAAAACTATGTTACAAAGACAAAATCAAAATAGGAGTTTTTTTGTCACACTATTCAAACCTCTCCTAAGTCTTATCATTCCCTCTAAATAAATCAAAACTATCAATTCCAAATTTACAATTCACCCCTCAACTTCCTCATAGGATCCACAGGCCTAAGGGAAGCGTGGAAAACAAGTCTACAGCAGAAAAGAAACAAATTTCTACTTTAAAGGAAGATGTTGGCAACGTATGAAACATTCTTTAATAGTTGATGATGTTTCCATAACAGTGCATTTTCTTGAGGTAGGTGGCCAAACAAAGCACAAATAACCCTCATACTGTTGGTATGAATCCATTTTGACAGCTGATATCTCCCTTTCCCTCCAAAATATCCAGAAAACTGAGTTTGTAGCACACCGCTGCAAACTATCCTGAAACAACCAGTTTGCAACGCCAATGGTTTCAGGCGTTGCAAACTTTCCTATAGAGGCCTATTTCACTTTTTCCAGAGTTACAACACCTCAAAACCTACACTAGGTGGCCATATATGCTGCAAAACTTATAGCCATCGCCAAAATGTTGTAAATGCATATAACAAAAACTTTGACCAAAATTGATGTTTCTGTTGGAAGACCAATATCTTTATTTTTTTTTTATGGAGTGTCTTCTGGTAGCCACCTTGGCCAGCATGTCTATATTTCTCTTTACCAATTCTTCTTTGAAAGGTTGTAGCTCTTCCTTCAATTTATTGATTTCATATTCATGGGTTATGTTCTTCCTGTACAGAGTCTTGAGATTCCTATGAAGGAATAAAAATATTTTAGCCAAGAATATTTCCTTATCAATAGTCTCATGATACATGTTCATTATCTCCTTAATCTTCATCCTATAACCCAAGTCTTCCTTCTTCATTTTGTCAGTTTCGACTCTTGCTTCCTTGAGCTACCTCTTGAGCCTTTAGAAGGTGGGGTTGCTTTCATGTTGAGGAGTAGTGATGTCGATAATTTCTACAAGTTGTTTAGAAGACTGATATTTTTCTTTTTGTTTGGTTGAAGTCTCTGTTGTATCATCCTTCATAAGGACATGTTTCTTGGTTGATTCTCTAGTAAACATCCTTCTAGGTTTAACTTTCTCTGCAACAATGGGTTGGGAAAAAACAACATTTTTTCCTTTCAAGCCTCTTGGTTTGTTTGAGGGAACCTCCATAGGGATAGGATCTGCCATTGGTGAATTTTATCTATCTGGAGGTTGTGAAGGACCTCATGCTTATGCTTCATTAGTAGCTATGATATTTGCATCACTCATAGTCACCATTTTCTTCTTTCTAGCATCTGAATGCACAATCCTCTCAATAGGAGTAGGACTTTGTCTCTTGGACTGTGGAGTGGGGGAAACATCTAATTGAAATTGTGATGAAGTTAACAAGGTTTCCCAATCAGTGTTATTTTTCCTTAACTCTTCCATTACTAACATCTTAATAAGTCCAGAGTGAAAGACACTGGTATCTACCTGCTTTGACTTCACTTGGACTATGTCTAACATCTTACCAATACTTCTAAAAATATAAAATGGAAGGTTCATGGTTTATTTTCCTGTCAAGTGTAACAGTAACCTGATGTGGTATTGGTACACCATGTTGAACCTCCCCTCACATGTGAAATATCTCAGGATAACCCTGAGAATCTTGTCAAATAATTTAAGCATGTGACTTCTAGGTACTCCCATGGACAAGTTGTTCTCTTGGTACTCTGGCTTAAGGAATTCAATTGAGAAGAAATAATGTAATGACATAGATTTTAACCATTTCTCCCTAAAATTGGGTGTCGCTTTTGAAACAGAGATAGAATTATATGAAACATCAAACTCTAACATCCTCACTTTGGTTTTATTCCCATTAAAATTGAGTGCAAACTCTTTGGCCACCTCTGGATGCCCTCTCTGCATCTTTTGATAGAAATTTATACAACCTACCCTCTGAAAATATTTTCTAAACAAAGGTGCAGAGTTAAGGATTTTCATATCATAAGGTTCTATCCTCACAATATCCCCTCCCTTATGAATATTATTTTATTGTTGACTATCCATAACTAATGCTGGAAGAATACTTTCTATAGTGTTTTATGACAGCTAGGTGTGTGAAAACAGAGTACACAGGAATTTAGGGTTTTAATGAAAGAACTATTTTCATAGAGCTCACCTTGGCCAAATATTTATACACATCACTCTATGGACATCAATGGTATGAGATAGAGCACACTTAAAATAGGAGGGATAATGGAATAGTCACTAAGATTTGTAATGAAAGGAAGACAAGTGAGACATATTTGCTAAAAAAGGTTTCAACAACATAACTATCAATTTGCAGCACGATTGATGTATGCAATTTAAGCTTGGTTCTACAAATGATCAACCATAATCCTCAGGTTTGATAGTGGTCTCCTTCAATGGGTTAATATTAAACTTCAAATTGATGCAACAGACGAGGGTTTCAACAATTCTAGAACAGAGGGTTTGCATCACCTGATTCGTAGAGCATGCTAATGATGCAGAGTCAAACAACCAGTTCGCAACACCGAGGTATTCGGTGCTACATGTGGCTTATTTGAAGAAGAGAAAATAAAATGAGGTCAAGATAGCAGTCTGGTCTGGCGGGCAGAATTTAGGGCACCATGGAAATGGATTTGAAAGATGGAAGTAAATGAGTTTGGACAGTTTGCAGCGCCAATAACTAAAGCAGCATAAAACCTTCTTTCAACCTTTAAACAGCATGGAGACCATCAAGAAGTAATTGATAAACATGGTTTTAATGCTAATTCCTGTAAAATTGAGTTGATATATTATCAAGTTATCCAAACTTGACGATCATCTTTAGCTAGTCAACAACGCCAGGCTGCAACGCTGATTCGTAGAGCCAATTTTGTTGCGCCAAATTCAAAACCAATAGTGAACTTGAATGAGGCTGTTAGAAATTATATGACACAATCCTTGAAAAATTAATTAAATGAAGGCTTTAAAAACCATAAAATCCCCTTTTACATGTTTCTTAACTGCAATGATGACAAATGAATGCATGAGGTACTCATAAGTACGTTGTGAACTCTCCTAGTGAGTTGGAAACAAATACATCTGATTTTTGAATTGAAATCTAAATGGTTGGATGGTGACAAAGGACAACTTGTTTACAACTTGGAGGCATGAGATGTCATGGTGATAATTTTAAAATCAAAAGTGTGACTCATAAGGACCATTAACCTTGTCATGATGACTAATCTTATGACAGAAAAGACTCTAAACGAAGGATAAACATAACTTTTCTTATTCAAATCAAAATTTTGAGTTATGACAAACAAAAGACACCAAACCTAATACCTTTAAAACCTTATGACTTCAAATAAAACAAAACCAAAGTGTTTTTTACCGCCTACAATCTTATGTGCTAACAAATGAATCTCTTCCTATTGAATTCATCACGTTATCTAGGGAAGGGATCTAGAAACCAACAAGTACCTTGGAGTTTTCAATCCTTGGTGGCAAGACTCATTTTGATAGATAGTGGTTTTACATCATTTACTCCTTATTTATTGATTCTATGAGTGTTGGACATTAGATCCTCTATTCATACTCACTATATTGGAATAGGTACCTTGGGTTCCATCTTCCTCATCGATGGGTCCCCTCACATCTGTTAACAGTATACATCAATGACCGGTAATTGGATGGATTCTACCATGATCAAATTCATCTCATATATTCACGCGATGTATATTCATACCATTGGAGTTTGGGACAAATACCTTGGGTTTGGGGACACATTATTCCTTTACAGGATTCCCTCCCAAGTTGTGATGGAGCATATCACTTATCTATGAGTACTTTGAATACTTCGGGGGAAGTTCCCTTAGTGCTCGTTATGTTTCCTATGTATATATATTGTGTCATTGATCCACATTATATTTTTTGGTGGATATGATTATATACATGACATAAATACACATTGTACTATTTCATGTCTATGATCTCATTGATGACATGAATCCACTGTGTATTCTTTCATGGCCATGGTCTTGCATTTCATGTCATGGATCTGCATTGTATTGTTTGGAGCCCATGCTCTTCAAAGTTTGATTATGTCTACTTAGGAGATGGTATATATATGTTTCATTCTTGTTGTTTGATTGCAGGTCCTCTTTGCTCTCTAGACCTCCTTTTCTCTCTCCTCACACTGTCTGACATCGAAAATATTTTATTGTAATTTTTCGGTCATTCATTGATTTCTTGACACACATTAGGGGGCATTTGTTATAGCCTTAATTTCCACCCCACAAGCCAGAGGGAAATCCAGCATAGGATGAATTCCAAATCACATTTATTTCTTGAGATTTGAGAACTTTTTGAGGGTCGTCGTGGGACTCATAGGAGACAACATGTGATCATCATCGCATGTCATCTATAGTGAAACAAGAAATGATATGTGTAACCTTATAGATTCAATGAGTTACAAAGATTTAAGTGATGGGTGAATTGTATCTTCATGGCATGATCCTAGGAACTCACATCATTCAAGTTTATACTGGGTTCTATAAGATCTAGAAGCTATCCCAAGCCTATTCCAAGGATCTATATAAAGAAGGAAAATCTTGAGTAAAAGGAGAAAGAATAATTTCCAGAGTTATGTTGTCCAATTGTTGAGGTGCTTTTCCTATTCAGAGCAGTCAAAAATCAGATTTCCTGGTCTGATCAAGAAGTTGAGGAGAAGCAAGGAGAGAGGAGCCAAAGAGGAATTGCATCAACATCCAAGGTATGAACTTGATTTATTCTCTATTTTTTAATCAATATATCATTGGTTTTCCCCCAAATTGTTTTTGTGTAATTCATAAATATTTGGATCTGATCTTATGAGCAATAGATCAAGACAGATCTAGTGAATTTGATTTTCCTCACACTAGAAGGATAGTATATAGGTTTTTGTTTGTATCCTTATGTGCTGGAAGCATATTGAAGGAGCTAGAGCTAGACCTCAGCCAAGAAATTCGAGGACAACCGTCAATCTAAAGGTATGATCAATCCCCTACTTGGTTAAAAGGAAAAGGATTTTCTTGCATCTAGGGAAACCATAGAAGTCTAGCCCCACTATTTGTCTAGGATCAATAGGAAAATCCTAGGGATACATACTTACCATACTACTGAGATTTCTCCAGTAACAAATATCCAATGATCTCCCCACTTGTATCAGTATCTTGGAGAACAATAAATTTCTTTCCTCCACTGAAGAGCATTGAAGGTGAAGGGTTTTTGAGGGGCTATTGAATAGAGAAAGGGAAGGCCTTCCCTTGTGTTTTGTTTATCTAAGGAAGAATATGACTATATGGTTAAATAAGCATTCATGAGATGGTTGGATGATGTGTTGAATCTTTATCTAATATCTCCAACTTGGACTCATGGTAGATTGTATGACACAATGATATGGTATTCTTGAATTAATGCAAAGGTGCATTGAGTGAATTTGGGAAAATCAAAATTGTGGTTCTTCGTGAATTAATATTTACATATGTTTGATTGCATTATGTGAATGTGTGTCAATGACAACATTGCATATTAAAATGTTAACAACTAAAATTGATTGAATTATTGGTTGGACATAATCTTGTGATCATTTCATGAGAAGTAGCAACAAAAATATTATACACATGAATACTCATATTTTTTTTGGATGATTGAAATCTATGTCAAGAAAAATAAATTGTTATAAATAATAGGTGTGCTCATTTAACCATAGACAATTATAGAAATATTGTCACCCAACCATAGGTCGAAGCCACCCCCGAGCACCTTAACCTTGACAGAGAATAATTTCGGAAGAAAACCCTGGGCCTAATAGCCAATCAATGTAGCGTACCTCTCTCCAGAGCTAGCACACATGGAAGAAATTTCAAGCCATAACCAGTAGAAATTCCAAGCCTAAACCAAGAATATAGTGTGCACTGGCTGCAACTGCAACTACTCTCTAGACTTGTGCACGTACTCAGTTTCTAGAGTGTGCACTCTTACATTTCTGTAGTTGCGAGCTGTGTATGTCAAATGAGCTCTGGCGTCCTGTATTTATACTACTCCTCCTTATATTTATGGGCTGACTTCTCATTCTAAAGACTAAAAACTCAATATTAAGTATTTCCTTTAGCCGTCTTGTCTTCTAGGGTTATGTCCAATTCTTTATGGTTTCTTCTTGCTTCCCAGAATATTCCATTATTGTTAGGGTTAGATGTGGAGGTTAATACCTCCCACAACAAACATAATATCAACACTCCCTCCTAGCTAGGGAGGTACTGAAACAAATGGTCTTGAACACAAACATGCCATTCAATCGGTAGCATCATCATAACCATACAGGCTATCTCATGATTATATCACAAGAACCATCATTATTATCAGTATAATTTGATAGAATCAACTGCATCATCTCTCGAATCCATACTCCATCTGAGTAATCAGGCATGATACTAAATAAATCACTCCCTCCACAGAGTGATACAAGAACCATTCTTCTAATCTGGACATATGTCCTAGAAGAATAATTATTCCAACAGATGTCAAAAGCCACGCCATGGGATACAAAGTACTATTCTTCTAATCCAGACATACATCCTAGAATAATAAATGTCCTGAACCATTTTCCACCTGGAGAATGTCCGTCCACTAGCACATTGACTATCCATCTAGTTGATAATCATTTTCAACACTACTGATAGTCTTCATGGAAATCAAAACAATGTCATTCAATAGAACACAATTGTGTCTATCCATAGTAGTACATAACTACTACCTAGTGGTACACAACCACACCAAGTAGCACACGGCTACTTAATCAATGAAACATAGTCACAACCAGTGGAACACAGCCACCACAGTAGCATACATCTATTGTCTAGAGACATATAGTCTCCATAGAAATCATATCATCTTATATCAACCTGCATAAAAACAATATCACGATATAAACTGAGACATATGGGTCATTATTCCACTCACATCTATGATATATGGAAGATCATCTGCCCTAAGAAAGTAAAACATCAGCCATGGGCTATATGGACTATTCTTCTCAAGCATAGAAGAATAATTGTCCCCGATTTTTTATCCTGGACAATTCACCTAACTAGGCCATTCCTCTGGCACTAGCCATAGTGCAACCTGGAGAGAATGAGTCTGCCCTAGGGAATGCATGTCCCTAATTGTTGAACCTAGACCATTCACCTAAATGGTCCATTCCTCTGGCACTAAACATAGTGAAACCTGTATATAATGAGTCTACCATAGGAAATGACTATCCGGACCATTTCCTAATGGAAATGACTGTCCTGTACCAACGTCTAAAATGGACCATTCTTCGAAATTTCTCACAATTGTGAACTTCAAAAGAATGACTGCCTGGCGAGGTGGACCATTCTACTTTACCACTACTCAGAGTGACTTCCAAGAAGAATGTTTTTCCTAGACCATTCCCCCACACTGGACACAAGGGGAATCATTGTCTATGGTACATCAGCAATATATCAAACCATTTTCATTACGAAAATGACTGTCGTATCTGGACCATTTTCCCAACTAGAAAATTCTTGTATGTCAGAAATATCAAATCGCTTTATGAACTAGAAAGGAACTACTCATCCTGGACCATTTTTCAAACTGAAAAATGACTTTCCATAAATCAATAACACATCAGTGCTCCTTCCCAACCTGGGAGTAATATATTCCTTTTTCAATAAGGAAGTCGTCTCCATGAGCCCCAGCTTGCAAACTTTTCATCTTGGATAGAGGTTTTACCAAAATATCTTGTATCTGCACATCTGTGCAAATATATTGGAGAACCACTTCTCTTTTCTGGACTTCATCACTGAGAATGTAATGCTTGATCTCAAAGTTTATGGAACATCGATTTTCTTTGAAGGCTTCATGTAGCTCTTATCATTACAATATATATCATGCACAAATTTAGCACTTATGTTTCCTACTAGCTCATGACATCATGGCAAGGCTCAAACTCAAACATATCCAAGTGGAACTTCTTCTGTCATCATGAGAGTTTTTCATGGATTAGAAATCCATCATCCCATACTTCTGAGTAACTATTTTGATACACTATCTTTGTCATAGAAAATTTTCACCACACTTCTACTATATATGAGATACTTTGCATCAAGTTGTTTGAATCCATACAAGGTCTTCATATATCTGCATACATTGGTCTCTTTCTGGTATACCTAAAGACCCTGAGATTTCTTTACATAAGCTTCTTCCTGAAATGCTCTATTGGGAGAACAGTCTTTTACAACCAACTAATGTGAAATTCAATCCATGGATACTGCAAGAGATATAATAGCTCAGATAGAGGTATATCTGGATCTTTCCTTTGGAATTTCTCTTCTACGCTAATCCTTAATTCTTCTTGTGCATATCAAGTCCAAATTTCTTCAAATGTGGGATACTTCTTCCTTATGTTCATGCTTGTGGCAAATGCATCCCATGTCTTGGGAAGACCATTGAGTATTATATTTACCAGTTCCTTCTCTGAAATGATTTCTTGAATATCTTGTAGTTGATCTCTTAATTGAGATATTCTCACAAAGTATGATGTTATGTTGTCATCATCATTCATTTTCATGTGACGGAACTCATTCTTCAGAATGATTACTTGTCCAATGTTTTTAACTGAGAAGAGGTTTGTTAGGGCATCGTACATATTTTTAGATGAGTTAAGATAAGATATGTAGGGTATCAAGTGGTCTTTTACAGAGTCCACTATGATAATCATGGAATTTATGTCATTGTCCTTGAACTTCTCCATAATTGCAACATTGTGAGGTTAATTCTCTTTTCCTTCTTCAACCTTTGGTTCCACAATATTTCCTTTCACGATATCCAACACTTTATTCTTGGAAAGGATGAGGTCAATCCTTGTCTTGCATGCTCTGAAGTTATAAGCCCCTTATAACTTGTTTTCTGACTTCATAGAGTAAGTCATGACTGCTTTGACTTGGTCAACCTTTGAATTTGACTTGGTCAACCTTTGACTTTGACAAAAAACTCAAACTTGGCGTCTTAGCTTGCTGAGAGTACTAGGAGGTGCGTTGGGTTAGGGCGCACTAGGATATCCATAAATTAGGTCATTATATTCACTTAAGGTGCCTCAACAAGAGGGTTAGGGTTTCATTGTTGTAGAAAAAACTAACTATAATTGAGCAAATCCTCCCAATATATCTTCCAGTGATTAGATTGTCTGAAGATAGTATGGGCCCATAACCTCTTAGAAATAATAGGTGTGATCATTTTACCATAAACAATATAGAAATATTTTCACCCAACCATAGGTCAAAACCACCCCTGAGAAACTTAACCTTGATAAAGAATAATTCTAGAAGCAAACCCTGGGCCTAATAACCAATAAATGTAGCGTACCTCTCTCCAGATCTAGGACACAAGGTAGAAATTCCAAACCATAACCAATAGAAATTTCAATCCTAAACTGAAAATATAGGTTCCAGTAGTTGCAGTTGCATCTACTCTCCAGACTTGCGCACTTACTCAGTTTCTACAGTGCGCACTCTTACATTTCTACAGTTGTGAGTTGTGTATGTCAAATGAGCTATGGTGTCCTGTATTTATACTTCTCCTCCTTAGCTGTCTGGGCCAACTTCTCATTCTAGAGACTAAAAACTCAATTTTAAGTATTTCATTTAGTCGAGTTGTCTTATAGGGTTATGTCCAATGATTTAGGGTTTCTTCTTGCTTCCTAAAATATTCCATTCTTGTCAAGGTTACACGTGGAGGTTAATACCTCCCACATCTACCATAATATCAACATAAATTACAAGTAGATTTGTCTTGAATATGGCCATAAGAACATTGAGCCCACAATGACCACTAATTTCTACCACATGGAAAGGCTAAGCATTATGAGAAGACTCTAACAATTGTTCAATCTAATATTTACAATGGATAGATTCAAAATTCTAATTGAATTTTTTATGATAATATCTCATGGTAACTTTATATTTATGATACATGTGAGATGATAACTCTATCTTTTTATGGAAAATGATGGTTATTATTATCTTGGAAATATGAGGATGATGTTATTGTGATGACACTAGAACCCTATGCTATGCCTTGATCTCCTTGAGCCATTTATTGTTTCATAGATATAGTGGGACAAACTAGCAATAAAAGTCGAGAAATATACACTCTTCTTGTGTGTGAAATATTTGGTAAATGATGGATAAACCAAAGGATTATTTAGTATATAAGAGGATGCCTAATCTTGTAAGGGTGAGTGACTACAAGAAAAATGTGACTTTAATGAATCTAAGCTATATGAGATTCACAGAACATGTCAGTTTGAATCAAGAGAAAATATATTTTAGGAGAGTAGAGAAGATAGAAGATGAATATTACTCATGGTATCCATGTGAAGAAAACATATATTTATACATATAAGGATTGGGCAAATATTATATAGTGTATCTTGTATGAGATTCAAATATTGTTGTGGATGGGATAATTATTTCATATGATTGTTTATGATATGCGCATTTACCTTTATGATTGTTATAGGTGTTACCCCCTAGCCTAGGGGTAAATAAGGAGATGATGTATCGAGGCCCGTTGGTAGAATATATGGAGTGTTGAGATCCAGATGATCATTTAATCCCACGCTAAGTATATAGAGTTGTTGGCAGCCCTACATAATTTTTCTATTTAAATAAGAAATTGCATTTTTTGTAGCTACCTTCACCTCGATCTTGTGAACATTATCGTTTCGAGATGATTACTGGATTATCAAATATGTTCATTCATTATTTATTATTGTGTTTTCGTTTTGTTTTATATTTGATTCATGACTGAAAGCATGAATAAAACATAAAAACCTAGATTGGTTTTTATTTTCTTTAGAAGGCATTATTTTAAAGGTCATCATGTTTGTATCAAATCCAAACCCAATGTTGGAATGACCTATTTTCGATATTTTGGATTTTTTTAATATAGTTATTATAGGGTTCGATGGTTTGTATTCAATTTATGAAGAGTTTTGTTTTGATATATTTTAAACCCCTTGCCAATTCGATGGTCGTGTTAGTAGTCATGACAATCAATGTGCACCTACTATACTCATGTCCTTACCTAACCCTGAAGACACAATGTATTAATGAACCATTCATTACAGGCATAGGGTTTCAACTCTGCATGTCAGGCTCTCATTACCAGGAATGGTAAATCTTTACGATCAAACCCTCCATGCTTAGTCTCACTATTTGTGCTATGATAACACACAAGCTTGGTTATATCCATTTCTCCACTATCCATATGGATTTGTTCCTATCACTCCTACCATTTAAACCTAAAATGGTTTTGAGTTATTCCTATTACATTCCAGTTGCATTTTTCATGGCTCCTATCGTTCTCTTGGAGATGAATGTCTTCCAGGAATTACTCTCTCATGACTATGCAATCAAAGAATTAAAAATCCAAGGCTAGGATGTCTTCCTGAAAATATTTCAAGGCTATAACCTTTAGGTGGCACAGGCTTTCATGCAGACCTTCGATGGTTGTAGAGAGAAAACTACAGATGCACAGTTAGATCTAACTGAGGGGTTTGTAAGTGAAGCAATAGGGCTTCCATCGACAGGAGAAAAATGGTTCAAAAACTCACGAACTGAAGCAGTTCCATGGAGCCTATTTGTGACATCCTAACAGATCAACTGTTGCAAAAAAGGTATCCTCTTATCCCTGGTTAAACCTAGGTGGCATAGCCTGTTGATGATCCTCAAACAATTCGTGACCTATGAAGGTCGATACGGATTAATCTTACTCTACCATATTCTCTTAATTATGCATTTCATTGGTTTTGAATTAAGTATTCCATTTTATCTTCTTAGAAGTCTCTATAAAATGTCCAAAATATATAAGAGACAGAGTGTCAATTCAAGTCTTTTCCATCATGGATTAATTAAGATCCTTTTGATTCATCAGTTGTCAACTGTGGGTGATTGTTGGGATAAGTTTTTGGAAAGGAATGGTTTTACCATGATCGTTCCTGTAGTAAACCCTAGCCTTGACAAGCCAATGATTAAAAACCAGTCTGATTTTTTAATTGATACGCCAGACTCTACCAACAGAAACCCTCTAGACATCGAGATGTTGAACAAGTATTCACCTACGAGATTTTCTGAGAAAGGGAATGCTAAGTTGAAGGTTATTAATCTCTGTGTTCCTGAAATTAAAGCTAGCTCTATTGTTAGTATTAACCCAGATGTTGAAATACCTCACGAAGAGAAAACAAAGCAATGCACAGATATAGGGTTCAAAAACAAAAGGGCAAGTCGCCAAATTTTGAGAAATATTAGGAATTGATCCAACACTCGTCTAAGCTTGATCGGCCCGATCGGGATCAATGAGTATTTGGACCCTGAGATCAAAGACTTCCTCGTTATTGAAGACCCAGATTTGCATGGTTAAGGGAAGAAAGACATTGCTTCTACTAAACCCTACGACTTTGTGACGAATCTGTCGATGTGCCTCAAGGGTAAGGAGGGGTTTCCTGGTATCAGGCCTGATCAGAAGAAGATAACAGATAATTTGGATACACCCATGTTTGATCATGCTCTTCATAGACCTGCCATTCCTCCTGTACAGTGTGATGATTGTTTCCTTTGGATAGAGTGGTATTACACTGATATCCCCCTTCTCCAGGCCCGAATCAAAACGATTAATGCTCAGAATGAATCATTGAGACGAGAAAATATCGATCTCAAAACACATGCAGAGAAAGGGGCTAAACGCATTAAGAGGTCAGGGAACATAGTGATAAAAAACTCAACCAGTGTCAAAGTGATAATTAATTATGAACTACCCGACCCATCTTTAGGCAATTTTTAAAATGGTAAAACATTTTTCCTCTTATTGTATTCTTGTTATCTATTTTGAATTGAATTGGTTTGGAATTTGATTTTTTTTTCTAAGATAAGACTGGATACAAAATATTTCGATTTTGTAGCAAAGTCTCTTTTAAATAAAAATAAAAAATAATATTTAGAAATTAGTTATGGGTAATTTTCTAACTTGTTCTTGTTTCGTTTTTCAGGAAATAGTAGATCATGTTGTTGATCATCTCGGGGAAACATGTTCGATTATGCATTTGAATGATTAGTAGTTCCTTTTATTTTTGTTTTGCAAAAACTTTGATTAAGTTTTGAATACAATAAACTCTGTTATGATTGGTTGTTAGCCCACTATTTTTGTAATATTTTGATTTTATGAAATCCTATCCTATCCTATGAGATAGGAGGATGTGATTTCAAATCATTTTAAATACTGTTCATTTTGTAAGTAAATGACATCTTCGCCCGGAACAGATTATGGATGAATGATCTTCAGAACTTAAAGGAACATCTTATAGCATTTTGGTTTTAGACCGATGTGAATGTTGTCCCATTTATGTTTTGTCTCTCTTATTTTGGAATAGTAATGTGTTGTATATCTTTACTCGCAATGACATATGATGTTCCATTTTATTCATGTTTTAAATGTTGTTCATAATTTGTTGCTTCACAAATTATCATTGTGATCGTGATATTGATTTTAATATCATGATTTCCGCATGATGTTTAGTTGATTGATAAAATGAATGTTTTACATTAAGATTTATGTTAATGTAATCATTCATAATTATAAGATCATTCTGTATACATGTCTATTATTTTGTTCTCATATTCTGGATGCCAATAAAATCCTGGAGTTTGTTCGGGAGGTATCTGTACAAACCTGTCATAGATTTTTCTTACAGGCAAGACAACTGGAGTTCTGGGTCACACAGAGGCACAAACATGTTATAAAACTAATTTCAGATTAGATTTATTTCCATTTAATTTATGTTATTAGTTTGTCTATCAGTGGAACAAGAAAGTTTTAGATTGGCTTTCACCATCACTCTATCCTTGTTTCATAACATATTTTATTTAAGTTCTTAGATTTATGATTAGAAAACAGAAAATACAAAAAATGTGCTTTCTTTATCTACTTTTGAAAATAGTTACCAAACATTGATTTTGCAAGGCATCTACTAAAAAAAAACTTGCAATTTGTAATTATTATGTACATAATGGTATGTTCATATTTATCTTTTTGTTGAATGTATTTGTAAATAATTAGATTAAAGTATATATATTATTATAGTCTTAGAATTAGTTAGTTTATTTATTTTCTTTATTTTAGGACCCTAGATTGGCTAACGGAGCCATTAAACCCATCAGAATAGGTTACACCAAGCGGCTTGGGTTATTTAGACAACCATGGACCAAACCTATTCTTCCAGTTGATGGCCTGTCAAATTTTCTCGTCAACAAATGGCGCTAGAAGGCGGGTCTGAATTCAATTGATGGCATGTGGAGGTCGCAATACTCCCCCCCACACACTCGCTCCCTTGTCGTAAAACGTAGTCTCTTAGACAACAACGTTACACTTGAAATGGAAACTACCTCAAATGATAATCTTGAGTTTCCCGTTGAACCAGTGACACCAGCTCCTCAAGGTGTCAATGTTCAAGAAATTGTTTGTGAGTCACTCATAAGGACACATAGTTCCTTGGCCCATATCAGACAACCTGGTAGGCCACTTAACAAACCCTTATATTTCTAGGATATCCGAGAACAAATTGAAGGCATTGGTCTTCCCTCAAACCCTTTAGGAGATAATATAATCGATCCTATCGAAACACCTACTCTTGGAGATGGAGGGTCTGGTATCCCACCTTCCCCACCCAGTTCATCTCCATTGTCTTCAGGAGGAGAGTCATCTAACGAAGGCAGTTCCTCATCTAAATCATCTCAGCCTTTGAGATCACCAACACCCATGGAAAACCAAAAAAATCCTTCCAAACCTTGGATCAATCAATATGCCATGGTTGAACCTGGACCGCAACATCTATTGCCGAAACACTCAGAGAAATGGTTGCCTAAATTTGATCCAAATTCTAAACAATCTGCTGAGGATCGCATAAAAAAATTTATGTTGCCCATTAGACTCTGAAATGTAGAGCATGAATATGTATTATGTATACTCTTTCCTTACACTTTCGAGGCCAATGACTCCACATGGTATTTTTCCCAACATCCCTAGACAATCGTCTCTTGGGACAAGTTTGAAACCTGTTTCTTAGAGAAGTTTGGAGATGATAAATCTCCTGAAGTCTTGGTTATGGAGCTCTCAAGTCTAAAAATGAATCCTAAGGAGAAAGTAAAAGATTTTAACCAAAGATTTCTTACGTTAAAGAATTGAATCCCCGCAGATTCAATGCTCGCTGAAAGTCTAATTGTCGCATATTAGACCAAATATCTACATAATAACATAGCAATTTGGTTCAAAAGGTCTAAAAAGAGCACACTATTGGAAGCCTTTGAGCAGGCAAGCCAAATTGAAAGGGATATATTAAGCTTAAAAGACAATCTCAATATTGAAGCTGAAACAGCTTCATCCTCTAAAAAGAAAATAGAAATCCTTACTAGGCCTCCCCAAGCCAAAAGTCAACCTGAAACTTTAAACTTAGAAATCTTGCAGAAAGCTTTCCAAAAACTATCAAATCAGGTCATGGACTTGAAGATATCAGCCGAGGAGGCATCCTCAAGCAAAGGAAGTTCTAAACCTCCATTTAGAAAACCTTTTCCTCCCAACCGGCCAAACATGACCACTGAAGGTCTTAATTTCAAAAGCTTGCAGTATGCTTTGCAAACCATTCTAGAAGAATGTGATAATTCTAATTCTACCCCTCCTGAAAGTTATGAAGACGTAGTTGAGGAAGAAGTACCAGAAGAAGAAGATTCATCCCACAATATCTTTGGTCACTTCTATGACCGTATTTTCCAAGCAAATTTTGAAAGTGTCCATCCCTACAACACAAGAAGCAAAACACAGAACAAACCTTCTTCTGAAGAAAGTAATAATGCGCTTCCAAAACAATCGAAGCAAGCTAAAATTAAACAAAGTTTAGCAGCCCATGTTTTAAAATAAGATTTAATAAAAGATCTAAAAAAATTGAGGGCTAATATTTATGTTTTTGAGTTGCTGAAATTTCCCCTTATTTTGCAGAAAGTGTTGCAGAGTATCACTGAAAACAGTCAAAACAACAATCCTAGTAGCAAGAAAACAACAGAAATTGGTTCAAAAATAGCCGAAAAGATCCCGACTAAAACGACATATAAACCTCCACATAAAATGGTTTTAGCTGAAAAAACTGTAGCAAATGTAAATAAAAGTGTTTTAGGGACAGCAGTTAAAAATCAACAAAATTTTGTTGTTAACACTCAGAAAAATGTCCCACCTTTCTTGTTAACTTTTGAAATTTTTAATAGGAATGTACATAATTGTATGGTAGATTCTGGTGCATCGTCAAATGTCATGTCGTTGTTTGTTTGTCAAAAAATTAATGCATAAGTTAAACCTTCTGATCTCAAAATCATTCCGCTAGATCGAACAAATGTAAAGGTAATCGATGAACTTAAGAATGTTCTTGTTAGATTATCTTCCAATCCTAAGGTCCATCAGATAATTGACATTATTGTTGTTGATATCCCTGAAGTCTATGGTTTTTTTTTAAGCAAGGACTGGTCTGAACAGTTGCATGGTTACTTTGCCACAGATTGGTCTCATTTGTGGCTACCGAAAAATGGACAGCCCAATAAAATTAGGATAAACTGAGAACACTATCTTAAACACACCATGACGGATCTAAATGATGCAAATGAACCTTTTAATACATCTACTAATTCATTTGAAATGTAGGGAATGAATACCTTCTTTGGTAACCTCATGACCGAAATTTCCCCCATCACTGATCCTGGGCAGCAATCAGAAGTTATGACCTATACTCAGAAAACAGCTTTGCCAATTATGCCAAACACTCCTGACGAAGCTCAAATATGGTAAGTGTACTTTGATGGATCCAAATCCAAAGAAGGAGCCGGTGTAGGATGTGTACTCATAGATCCCACAGGTAATAATACTTTCATTGCATGTTGATTAGAGTTCTAGTGCACTAATAACATCGTCGAATATGAAGCACTTCTACAAGGGCTCAGGAAAGCTCTAGATATGGACGTACAAATTTTGATGGTATTCGGTGATTTAGAAATCATGGTTAGGAAGGTAAGAAACTCCATACATTGCTTATCACCACATCTGAAAAGTTATCAAACTGAGGTATGGAGTTTAATGCAAATTTTTTTATCTTTTAACATAAATTCCATTCCTAGACTGAATAATTCGGAGGCTGATTTATTGGCTAATGTCGCTTCTAAACTATTGCCCATAGAAGGTCTTTATCCTAATGCATTTTCGATTGAATTATTGTTCAGACCGTTGATCCCGGATAACATCACCAATTGGAGAGTGTTCGAAGATGACCAGCAGATCATCAACTTTTTGCATATGGAGGACACCTTTCAAGGTGCAGTCATTGATGAAGGCACTCACGATGAAAACCTCCACAAATTCACAGTAATATCAGATCCTAGATCTCCTAAATCGACGTCTGATCTGGTAAACTCTATCCCTAGATCTGTTGTAAGACTAGAAAAGTTTTATGACTTGCATGATAAATTTAGAGGGTCAGTTAATTGCAAAACGAATAGTTCTTCTTTGATTTATGAGAAAGTAAATTTAGGGCAAAGGAAAATCCTCAAAATATCAATTTGGGAACAGGATTCTCTGAGAAAGAACAATCTTCCTTTATAAAAGTGTTTAAATAATTTAAAGATGTTTTTGCCTAGACGTATGATGATTTGAAAACATTTTATCCTAATATCATACAACATGTCATCCGCATGAAACCTCAAACCCAGCCTTTTCAGCAGAAATTAAGAAAGATGCACCCTAAATTGGAACCCACTATTAAAAAAGAATTGAATAAATTACTAAATGCAAAGATAATTTTCTCGGTAAGACACACACAGTGGGTGTCTAATCTAGTTCTTGTAAGGAAGAAAAGTGGTGAAATTCGACTCTGTGTCGATTTTCGAAACTTGAACCGAGTGTATGATAAAGATAACTATCTCTTTCCTCCAATGGAAAAGATTCTTCAGTAGGTGCTGGTTCCGAAAGACTTTCTCTATTAGATGGTTTTTCAGGATATAACCAGGTTCTCATGTCCCCCTCAGACCATCTTAAAACCACCTTTCGTACCCCATGGGGCACTTATGCCTATAGGAAGATGCCTTTTGGGATTATAAATGCCGGAGCCACTTTTCATAGAGCAATGGACATTGCTTTTTGTGGCCTCATAAATAAATCATTTGTGGTTTATCTTGATGATGTTACCATCTTCTCTAAAGACAAGAAATATCACGTGTCCGACCTTAGGGTTATCTTAGAAAAATGTTGTAGGTTCGGTATATCTCTCAACCCTAAGAAATCGATCTTTGCAGTAGAGAAAGGTAAATTGTTGGGGTTTATAGTATTGAAAGACAAAATGATCATTGACCCTGAGAGAACCCAAGAAATCGCTAAACTCTCCCCTCCTTCTTCCAAACAATCCATGCAATCATTTTTAGGCAAGATTAATTTCGTCAGAAGATTTGTCCCAAAGTTTTCAGAAATGATGAGACCATTACAGAAATTAATTAAAAAGGATGTTTTGTACCATTGGGGACCACAAGAAAGTCAATATTTTGACTCCATTAGAAAATCAATAGTAGAAGTTCCTCCCTTGATGAGTCCCGATTTCTCCCAGGATTTCACTCTTTACACCTTTTCTTCTGACCGATCTTATGTTGTTGTGTTAACACAAAAAAAATTTGAAAGTAATCAAATACCCATTGCCTTCATGAGCTCAAATTTCAAAGGAGAATATCTTAATTATCCAGCAGTAGATCAACAGGCATATGTTGTTTTCAAAGCAGTAAAACACTTACGGTCATACCTGCTGAAATCCAGGACCAAAGTTATTGTTCCTTACCCAGCCATAAGAAACCTGCTAGTACAAAAAGAGTTGGGTGAGAAAAGGGAAAATTGGATGAAGTCCTTACAAGAGTATGACCTTTAAATAACCCCTCCACAAATTGTTATAGGTCAAGGCCTATGTAAACTAGTTGTTGATTCAGTTAAAGAACATGAAATTCAAATTAACACCTTAACTATAAACCAACATGATGAAAACCAAATCAGCTATGCACAAGTTGTTGCCAATTCTTGGTATGAGAAAATTAAATTTTACTTGACACATGATCTTATCCTCACTAGCTTGATCCTAAAAACATAAGAGCACTAAGAATGAAATCTTCATCTTTCTAGTTAATAAATGATGCATTATTTCGAAAGAATTTTGATGGTGTTCTTATGCGTTGTTTGGAAAAGGATGAAGCAAAGAAAGTACTATTTTAAATTCATGTAGGTGAGGTTGGTGGTCACTTCGGTGGAGACATCACTTCTCACAAAGTGTTAAGAGTCAAGTACTATTTGCCCACATTATTTAAAGGTGCCCATGTGTTGTGTTGTAAATGCATAATCTGCCAAAAGGTTGTTGGACGGGTGAAAAAGGTAGCATTCCCTTTGCAGCTTGTTACTGTAGATTAACCTTTTCAGCAGTGGGGTCTTGACATCATAGGACCAATTAACCCTCTTCTTCATAGCAGCACAAATATATCATTACAGCAACAGATTATTTTACCAGATGGTCTGAAGTTGCGCCTTTGAAAGTGGTAAACATGAATCAGGTAGTATCTTTCCTTAATTCGCACATCATTACTCAATTCGACATTCTTGAATGTTTAGTCTTTGATAACACATCTTATTTATCATCCCTTGATATGAATTTATTTTCCTTAGAAAAAAGGATTAAATTGAAATACTCTGCCAGTTACTACCCTCAAGGAAATGGTCTAGCAGAATCGACAAATAAAAATTTAATCAAGATCATTAAGAGGACAGTTTCTTAAAATCATAAGAACTGGCACACCGCACTATATAATTGACTTTGGACTGATAGGGTGACACCAAAAACCTCTGTTGGTAATTCCCTTTTCTTTCTCGTCTACGAGAGAGAAGAAATCCTCCCTCCACATGTTTTACTTCCATCTCTACAATTATCACAGAAAGTCCAAGAAGAGGACTTCCCTCCTGTGGAAAGTCGAATTAATACCTTGTTAAAACTGGAGGAAGTAAGCGTACAAGCTAAGAAGAAAATGGATCAACACCAGTAAATTGTAAAAAGCTGGTTTGATTCGAATTCTTCTTCTAATAGGAATTTAGATGTCGGAGATTTAGTTCTCAAGTGGGATAAAGCTCACGAAGGGAAAGGGGAACACACCAAGTTCTAGAATCTGTGGTTGGGGCCATTCGTAATTTCTGAAAAATAAGGTCCCAGCTCTTTTTGCCTACACAATTTGGAGGGACAGACAGAGACTTTCCCAGTGAATGGTCAAGCTCTCAAAATATATTTCACCTTATGGTTCGAGATCCACCTCTTTATACATATCTTTGTTTTTGTTTTAATTTTGTTTTTGTTTTTTATTTTGGTTCTTTTAATTTTTCTTGTTTTTGGTTTGTTTCTGAATAATTATGTTTGTGTCACCATTTCATTTGTGGAAGGAAAATCAGAATTTTTATCAAAGAGAAACAACTGACTACTTTTCAAAGCACCATGTTGTAAATTGTTAAACTCATATCAAAAGAAGAAAGTTCCTACTCAAAACAGTGTTGTTGGTTTCTTTTCAAAATCTCGAGAGAATAACGATTATCATTAATAAACTCTTAATGATGTCCATGTTTTTAAGAAAACAACTCGATTATACCTTCCTATCCTTGAGATGGTTTTGTAACAGGAATATAAGTGTTCAGATCATGGTAAAGATCATTTAAAAAATAGATGAATTATATGAGATCAATTTATGTTTTCAAAATCTGAAATTTTCAGTATCACCCCACTCTCTTGAATATCATAAAAGTTTCTACAAATTTATAAATTAATTCTAGAGAGTTGAAATCACTGCAAGGTGTGGGAAGTGTTTGTAAACCCACCAAGACACTAAACAGATTTGTTGGCAGCGGGTAAATGCATCCATGATACCAAGGCAACTTCATCGGGGTACTGAATAGGCTTGTTAGTAGCAAAGCAATGCCAGGTTCAAGAAAAATATCAGGTATGTCCCTTAAAATTAATCCATGACTAAAGATGTTCTTCATCATAAATGGACAACTTTTGGACAGGATAGAGGTATTAGAGTGGGTTAAGTGACATCCCTACCGAGGCTATGGATGTCTATTGGCAGTAGTGGCTATGTCAACAGTATCAGATGTAGTTGTGTTGGAGTCAGAAGTCACTCCTGGATTGCTTGCAGGAGCAGAGCCCGACGCCCATCAGATTAATGTCACGTTTTGTTTTAAAGGGGTGATCAGATGGAGGAGAACTCAGAACAATACAACCTCAACTCAGAAACTAGGCCAAGCATGCATGAACGAGTGAGGTCTTGATAAACTCCAAACAGTGAGTCGTAGTAAAAGGTGAGCAGGTGGAAGACTTATGCAAGAAGGGTGCAAAGGTCTATAATAAACATCATGTGCAACTTATGTCAGACGCAATCTTAATTGTTTGACAGTTCCAACGGCGAATCGACGTGCCTTAAATTCATGGTCCTGCTTTCCCATTAAGGCGGAGGCGATATCTAACCACCACCAACTACTTTAATAATTGCTTCTTGGGATTGAGAACGGCCCGGCCAACTCAGCATTTCAGGCTACAGAAGACTTCTCGCGCTGCCACCTGGAATAACCGAATAGCTTGAGGGATGGGCATGGAGGCCAGCGCGGGGGATGAGTGCACGACAGGAATGGTGATGTCGGGTTATAAGGGCGTGGAAGGAGTGATGGAATGAGAGAAGGATGACGGAGGACGATTCATGGTGGAAGACATCAGGTAGAAGGGAAGAAGACGAGAGAAGCGAACTCGCCTTGGGGTGAGAGGCTGACGTGGAAAGGAAAGGAACGGGACATGTGGCAAGCAGCGAGTGGATGGTGAGAAAAAGAGAAGACCACGTGGACCAAAGAGGGGAGGTGAATGGATGACACACGGCAGCAGGGGAAAGGCGGAAGGGAAGATGAAATGACGGGAGGAGGGCCCACACTGGTTAGGCACCGGGCAGCTGAGAAGGGCGGGGCTGCACGAGCGTCGTTGATCTGGGCGCCTCGATCGTGGTCGTCGAAAAGTTGCATATGGAATTTCGGACCCCCC
>SNQJ01S0016755.1:0-14844 GCA_010110895.2 Picea sitchensis
GGAAGGGTCGTGTGGGCCACGACCAGAGTGAGTGGAAGACAGGTGGCATGCCATATCGGGGATCAGGAAAAGGTAAGTCCCAAATCCTTTGGCTTTAGAATTCGCGATCCCGCGAATTCCGAAATCCTGATAGAAGTAGTCAAACCGCACGTGGGCATCGGTGTATCGGCATATCGGGAGTCAGGGATCAGTGAGGCAAGTGATTTTAGACATCATAAGTGCCGAAATCCCGACGGGAGGATTCCCGATAGGAACAGGAGAGTGTCGACTTTACCCATCAGGTTTTGGGATATTGTGAAGCACGAGGTGCATGACCACGAGACTCGCGAAATCGCGAGGTCCGAATTCCAAACCATTAAAAGGGGATCAGTTGAAGAGTTACTGTGGGGAAGGAAGATTCCCGATAGGGAATTAGAAGAACCTTTGAGTTCTTCGGGCCGTGAACGAAAGAAGGTCCTGTGAGTGGATGTGCCCTGGGAGGCACGCTTGCCTCAAGTGGTATCAGAGATTTTAAAAGCTTCTTTTCTTTCTGTAGCAGAGGAAAAGGAGAATTCACCATGCTGCCAAGGAGAAGGGGTAGACAATCACCCGATCCAGAGGAAGAAAGGGAAATGTCCAGAGAAAGAGACAGGCAAGTACAGAATCCAGACATGGAGAGAGGAATGCGAAATCTTCGTGCCAGAATGGAGGACATGGAGATAAGAGAAAGACGTAAAGCTGATGCAGGAGATATCAGTGAATCCGAAAATGAAGATGATGCTGGACACTGAGAAGAATAAATCCCAGCAGAAGATGCAGCGAGTGAACGCTTACTTAAGGCTGTTGCAAGAATGAGTACCAAGGTAAAAATGGACATTCCAGTTTATGAGGGAAATCTGGATGGGGAAGAGCTTCTAGATTGGATTAGAGATCTAGACACTTACTTCGACTATGAATATATCGAAGAGGATAAGAAGGTTAGGCATGCCGTCATGAGATTAAAAGGACATGCAGCCTTGTGGTGGGATGAACTACAAGCTGACAGGCGTTGCCAAGGCAAGCAAAAGATTAAGAGCTGGGACAGGATGATTGCAAAGATGAAGGCAAAATTCATTCCCAGGGATTATCAAATTTCTCTGTTCAGGAGGATGCAGAACCTGAGACAGAAGTTGATGACAGTGAAGGAATATACTGAGGAATTCTACAGGTTGAATATCAGGGTAGGTCATCACGAAAGCAATGACGAAAAAGTGGCCAGGTATATAAATGGCCTGAGATATGAGATTCAGGATGAAATAAGTATGGAAACCATGTGAATGGTGGAGGATGCTTACCAAATGGCTTTGAAAGATGAGGAGAAGCTGAGTCGAAAGCAGAGTCAAAGAGGCCGAGGCAGAAGTCAGCCCAGAGGCAAGACAGTTTCCCAGAAAAGAATTCAGAAGCCTAGAGACGACTGGAAGAAACCTCAGACTCGGAAAGAGAGAGGTGGGAGCTTTCAACGAGGGCGATATGCTGAGCAAAGAGAAAAACATACTGAGCAGAGAGGAGGATATGCTGATAATGATAAATTTCCTCGTACCAGAGGTAGAGGAAGAGGAAGAGGTGGAGTAATCACATGCTTCACATGTGGAAAGAATGGGCACAGGTCGTTCGAGTGTCGAGAGAAAAAGAAAGAAACTGGAGAGACTCACATCACTGAGGCACAGAGATGAGATATTGAGGCAGAATATGCTGAAGGATAAAGATCGCTGGTGATGCGGAAAGTCCTTTTGACGCCAGAAAAGGAGATGGAGAATTCAACGTAGAGGAATAGTCTTTTTAGGACTGCTTGCAAGACCAAGGGTTGGGCATGCAAGGTTATCATGGATAGTGGAAGCACGGATAATCTTGTTTCAACCGAGATGGTGGAGAAGCTGGAATTGGAGACAATATCTCACCCAAATCCATACAAAGTTTCATGGCTACAGAAGGGACATCAGGTAAACGTCACTAAACAGTGTTTAGTTGAATTCAAAATAGGAGGGTATAATGATAAAGTACTCTGTGATGTCATTCCTATGGATGTATGTCATCTATTGCTGGGTAGACCATGGAAATATGATAGAAATGTGATTCATGATGGGAGGATGAACACATACACCCTGGAGAAGAATGGGAGAACCCACATGTTGCATCCAATTGAGGATAAAGAGGTGAAACTGGAGGTAAGCAACACAATACTTCTCATGAGTGGGAAGGAACTTCTAACAGAAGTTAAGAAGGAGGAGGATCCACAATTCTTTGTGGTCAGAAAGCAAAGAATTGTTCTGACTAGCACAAGAATGGATGATTTTCCAGAAGAAGTTCAGGAACTGCTGGAAGAATTCGTTGATATTGTAGTGGACGAATTACCTCATTCGTTGCCACCGATGAGGAGTGTGAGTCATCATATAGACCTCATACCAGGAGCTAGTTTTCCAAACAAAGCTGCGTACAGATTGATGCCGCAGGAGAATGAAGAGGTTAAAAGACAGGTCCAGGAGTTGTTGGACAAAGGTTTGGTTAGGGAAAGCTTGAGTCCATGTGTTGTTCCGACGATACTCAGTCTGAAGAAAGACAGAGGCTAGAGGATGTGCACTGACTCAAGAGCCATTAACAAGATAACCATCAGGTACAGATTTCCATTGCCAAGGATGGATGATCTGATGGATTGCTTAAGTGGAGCAAAATGTTTTTCAAAGATAGATTTGAAGAGTGGATATCATCAGATTCGTATGAGAGAAGGTGATGAATGGAAAATAACATTCAAGAAAAATGAAGGTTTGTATGAATGGCTTGTCATGCCGTTTGGCTTGACGAATACGTCGAGTACCTTTATGAGATTGATGAACGAATTCCTGAAGGATTTCATCGGGAAATTTGTCATCGTGTATTTGGATGACATATTGGTTTTCAGCAGGACAAAGGCGGAGCATCTGAAGCATTTGGCTGTTGTAATGAAGAAGCTACAGCAGGAGAAGTTGTTGATAAATATGAATAAGTCCTTATTTATGAAGACAGAGCTCATTTATCTGGGTTTTGTTATATTTGCAAATGAGCTGAGAATGGATCCAGATAAGGTAGAAGTGATAAAAAAATGGCCATCACTAAGGAACGTATTTGAGGTGAGAAGTTTTCACGGTTTGGCTAGTTTCTACCGGAAATTCATCAGGAATTTCAGTGGAATTAGCGCAGCAATGATGAATACAGTGAAGAAAAGACATAAATATTTTCACTGGATGGAAGAGGCTGAGAAGAGTTTCAATTTATTGAAACGAAAGATTACGGAACAACCAATTCTGGTGTTGCTGGATTTTCAAAAGACATTCCAGGTAAAATGTGATGCAAGCGGGTTTGCCATAGGAGCGGTCTTAAGTCAGGAGGATAGACCAATTGCATATTTTAGCGAGAAGTTGAACGAGGCAAAGGAGAAGTAATCCACGTATGATAAGGAATTTTATGCCATCATACATGCATTGAAGAAATGGAGGCACTATTTGATTCCAAAGGAATTTGTTTTATATAGTGATAACCATGCATTACAGTTTGTGACTCAACAGGAAAAGTTGAATTAGAGGCATGTTAAGTGGGTCGAATACATGTAGAATTTTACATTTGTAATTAAGCATATTTCAGGTACTGCTAACAAAGTTGTTGATGCTTTAAGCAGGAAGTGTTTGTTGTTGCTGGAGTTCAAAGTTAGGGCGTTAGGCTTTGATGATCTCAGAAACATGTATGCAGATGACCAGGATTTTAAGGAAGCGTATGAAGCAGCTGAGAATCCAGTTCTCATAGATAGAAGACCTTGGACAGACTATATGATCCAAGACATATTATTGTTCAAAGGAAATCAATTGTGTATTCCAAATTTCTCCATGAGGGAGAATCTGTTAAAGGAGAAACACAGCGGAGGATTGGCCGGACACTTCGGTCATGACAAGACTTTTGAGAAGCTGAGTGAGTCATAATTTTGGCCAGGGATGCGAGCAGAGGTCAAGTGGTTTGTATACAGATGCAGGATCTACCAGCATTCAAAAGGAAAGAAACAAAATGTGGGATTTTATCCACCATTGCCCATACCAGATAAGCCGTGGGATGAAATTAGCATGGATTTCATATTGGGATTGCCAAGGACACAAAGAGGATTTGATTCGGTCTTTATGGTAGTGGATATATTTTCCAAGATGGAACATTTTATCCCATGTCAGAAAACCAGTGATGCGACACACATCGCGAATCTATTTTTCAAAGAAGTCGTTCGACTTCACGGCTCACCCAGGAGTATTGTTTCAGATAGAGATACAAAGTTCTTAGGACACTTTTGGAGGACATTATGGAATAATATAGGAACTAACTTGATGTTTAGTTCTGCTTATCATCCTCAGACGGATGGACAAACAGAAGTGGTCAACAGAAGTCTGGGAGACTTGCTGAGAAGCTTGGTGACAGAGCACCATAACAGTTGGGACAATATATTTCCACAGGCAGAGTTCACATACAATGATTCAGTGAACAGGAGCACAGGCCGAAGTCCATTTCAAATTATGTATGGAGTGTAGCCAAGAGGAGTTTCTGAATTGAGGGATTCAGAACAGACTACTACTAGGAGCGCTAGTGCAGAAGAATTTGCCGAGGCAATGAAAGAACTTCACAACCAGGTGAAGGAGCGGTTGCTAAAAACAAGCCAGGAATATAAGCGCAGAGCCGATCAACATAGAAGAAAACTTCAGTTCAAGGTTGGTGATTTGGTTCTGGCACATTTGAGGAAAGAAAGGTTCCCGAGAGGAACATACAATAAATTAAAAATGAAGAAAATTGGACCGTGCAAGGTCTTGAAGAAGATGGGAGAAAATGCTTATGAGATTGAGTTATCCGATGGGATCGGAATATCTCCGATATTCAATGTCTCGGATTTATACCCATACAGAGCTGGGGAAACAGAGATTGCAAGTGATGAACAACCCGAGGTTCAGTGGCAGAAACAAATGCCAGTTGCAGAAAATCCACAGATGGAACAGATACTGAATACACGAGTAGGTAAGAAAACCAGAAGGAAATAATACTTTGAATATTTGGTCAAGTGGAAGGGCCTTCCAGTGGAAGATGCCAGCTGGTAGACTAAAGCAGAGATTCTGAAGCATGGACATACCATGCAGGAGCTCATGGACAGGAGCCCATGCAAATTTTCAAGTGAGGGAGTATGATGCAGGAGCATCCCTCACGACAAGCAAGTCAACGTGGAAGCGGAAGACAGCTGGAAGATGTCCAACGCAAGTTTTGAATTTTCCCTTGAAGTTGATGCGTCAAGAATAAATGAGAACATTTAATGAAGGTGCCTTGGTAAAGTGTAATCATACCTTGAGCGCCCTGCTCTTGTCTGAGATAGATAGAGGCATTTATAGTAATAAATGTAAGTAGGTAGAATTTAATATTAGATTAGACAGTTTAGAAGAAAGAGGGAAAACGGATATAGACACCCTCATTGTGAATTGTAACATATTTCAGGAAGAGTTAGAAGAATCCAGAGCATAGGAGAGAGGCAGAGAGCTATAGAAGAACACCCATGTATAGATGTTGAATTAATAGAAGAAGTTGGTTCAGATTCATGGCTGTCGTGTTATTCTCTGTGGATGTGTGTTGAATGCTATGCTCATGAGTATTTACTTCCTGTTATGCATTTTCTATTATGATGTGTGTGTATGATTTCATGTGTTGAGATTGAAATCTGAGAGGGAGTGAAATGAGTTACAATTGTTTCTCTATCTGAGCAAGGATTCCTGCAAGGAGTGCAGTTGAAGTCGTCCGCAAGGAGTGCGTTGACAGAAGGCTAAGATAGTTAGCTCTTGTTCTCATTCACTCAAAAGTGTAGTGGCACAGTGTCGTGCAAGGAGTGCATAGGCCAGGGAGAAGTCTAAGAGTTGCAATTCTGAGTGAAGCTTTGGAAGATTGTTGCTGCTGGAGTGCACAGAGTCAAAAGATTTCAACACTCAGTTGAGATTTAAGAGTTGCGCAAGGAGTGCGTGCGAGAGGGGTTCATATAAGACAAAAGCCGCTAAGAAAGATTAGGAGGCGTAGGCCTTCGAATTCACATAAGGATAAGCACATGGAAGCTTCTATTGGAAGTCAGAAGGAAGCATCACATGTCAGTGAGAAGGTGAACAAGTTCAGTGGGGAGGCACTTCTTCATCTCGTGGATTCACCAAAGGAAGAGCGGAAGGTCAAAATCATTTGAGGAGGTTTCACGAAGTAACGTGGGCCGTTGGATCTCACGGAGGTGCAGGGAGGTTACAGCCATATCGGAGTCCGAGCTCGAAAAGCTGGGGAGCCGTTGGATCATCAGTTGAAATCCCGCCAGCCGTTAGATTTGTAGGAGCTGTATTGGGGGTTAACCTCTAGTGAATAGAGGCATCGAAATTTGACATTTCATGAATTCTGGGAGCAAGGAAATTCCAATATCCAAAATCGTGATCCACTATATCCCGACAGGATCAGAACCGTCCATCGTGTGGAACACATTTTAGGGGATCCCGAGGAGTCAGGGATCGGAGAATCGGGATTTTCGTGGCAAAGAAGTCTTGTAGTTTGGAATTGTGAAACGCGATATCCGACGGAAGGGTCGTATGGGCCACGACTAGTGTGAGTGGAAGACAGGTGGCGTGCCATATCGGGGATCGGGAAAAGTTAAGTCCCAAATCCTTTGGCTTTAGAATTCGCGATCCCGCGAATTCCAAAATCCCGATAGAAGTAGTCAAACTGCACGTGGGAATCGATGTATCGGCATATCGGGAGTAAGGGATTAGCGAGGCAAGTGATTTTAGACATCATAAGTGCCGAAATCTCGACGGGAGGATTCCTGATAGGAACAAGAGAGTGTCGACATTTACCCATCGGGTTTTGGGATATTGTGAAGCACGAGGTGCATGACCATGAGACTCGCGAAATCGTGAGGTCTGAATTCCTGAGCATTAAAAGGGGATCAGTTGAAGAGTTACTGTGGGGAAGGAAGATTCCCGATAGGGAATCAGAAGAACCTTTGAGTTCTTCGGGCCGTGAACGAAAGAAGGTCCTGTGAGCGGACGTGCCCTGGGAGGCACGCCTATGTCCATTTCGGCAAAGAGATCTCTTGCAAAGGCCAGATATAATCCAAATCAAAACGAAAATGTTGACAAAACAGAGTCATTTTTCCAATTTAATAGACTACATCGTAATTGTCAGGCTAATTCAATCCTATGGAATCGTTTGAAAAATCAAATCATAAAAACTAGATCAGGGTCGCTGTGATCCAACCACAACAAAATTATATCAAATCAAAACATAGTAGTGCTCTAATTTTATCATAAAAACCTCCTGTTCAGGTCAGATACAAACAAAAATCCAAGCGAAAGAAAAAACCATTGATTTTGTTAACTCAAATCAACAGACAAATGAATCAAAACCAGTGAAAATCAAACAATTGCTAAACTGGGCACGACCAAATCGTGTAACTAAATCATAACTTCATTTAATTTTAGCAAAATGAAAACGATGTACAGGATCCACAAAACTATGACAGAGTCATTTCGAATGATGGACATAGCTAATTGAAAACCAAACTCAATTCATTATATTAATCCTAGCAATTGATATAACAGAATTGATATCGAAATTCATACCTGGATGATGAGCAGACAACTTGGTCATGACAGTTTGGAATTTATGAAGGCTGTAGCCGATTCAACATTCCTAAATATGATGGAACAAGTGGTTTTCTTCTTCTTATCATTTGCTTGAAGCTTGTCCCTTTGGCTTGTGAACACTGCAACTTGGTTTTCCAATGATTTGATTTTCGACTGTAATAAGGGAACATCGGTATAGTAGCGTTCCAACCACACATTACATTGGTCACATGATGATTGTCCGAGCTTCGAAAATGCAGGTGAGGGTTTGGTTAAATCACCAAGGGTTTCACTAGGAAGCTTGATCCCTGGGTAACTAGGATTATTCTTTAAGCACGGGGGAAAATTAGAAACGAAGTCATAGGGTGGCTCAGAGCACAGAGCTTGGGAGTAAGGGTACTCACTAGCTAGGAAGTGTTCGATGTCAGAGTCTGAGTCTTCAATGAGGACTATAGGCTTTTGATCAACACTAGGTTTAGGTTTAATCATAGCAAGTCTCGATATAAGTCGAGCATTCTTTTTACCTTTGTCGTCGACAGTAGGGTTACCTTTAACCTTTTTACTCACAGGATTTTTTATAGCCTCAACCTTGTCTGATATAACGTCGGGTAGGTTGATATCAGGGTCGACCGAGGGTTTGGGAGAGGGAAATAGGACATGGAAAGGCACGAGTGGCCCGACCTTAGTTTCACTAACCACATGCTTGTCAATTTGGACAGGCTCTGTATTAGAAAAACCATTTCGAGAGATAAAATCTTGCCAACTATCACCGTGGAGGTTTAAGTGGKGAATAATGATGAGTCTGATCAGGCCGTGGTGGAACAACCTACTATTGACCTTCTCTCATTTAAACCTCTTAGCCATTTTATAAAGACTACGCTGGAAATAAAATGGCATGTTCAATGGATAACCCATAAAATTCATTAACARTCGAAGGTGATAAAGAAAAACCAGTCCATACYGACCCTCACAGGTCATGAATTGTTTAACCACCATCAAAATATCATGCCACCTTGGTTTAAGCGTGGAAATGGGCATACCTCTGTCACAGGATGTGACCTTCCGCGAGAGGAACAATAATGGCCATGGCACCTCCTCAACTTTAGAGTTTTTAAACCATCGCTGGCCCGTGGCTACTAATCTTGTGGCAGAGCTGATGAACTCTTCACTGATTTCAAGCTGAATGTCACCTATATTGGCCCTACACCCATCAAAATTCAGGACGAACTACTGTGCAACAAATAGATTAAAACCCTCAAACCTCTGTACAAACGTGAGCCAACCATTATCTTGCAAATCTTTCCGGGCGTTATCGAACAGTAGCAGGGCTTGACTACCGTTCGACTCAATTCGCACCACCAGTGCCATAGAGCCGAGTAGACGGTAAGCGATGTGAACGAGCCAGGGTTTGAACACGACATACACAAGAGCAGAACGCTCACAGGCTTACCTGATGCTAGCAGAGGTGAAACAGGGATAGAGGTAAGCATTAATGACATCGTGCGAAGGTGGTGGATCTATTTTCTGTCCATGCAGAATAGTAATTACCATGGTACAACCGCCGGTGCTTTCAACTATTCAATTCACAACGCATATGTGTTACAAATATGCCACTTCAATCAATCAAAGCCTTTGGTAAGTGGATAAACCATTCACGCAATCAAAAGTTATGCCATAGTTTTAAAAACCAAACACACAAATCGAAACCAATACCAAGGGTTTGACTATGCGACACGCGGTGTATATAACGATTCATACCAAGAATTTAACCAATGTACCAATGCATTTTTATGTATACCAATGTGCCAAGAAGATCAATCAAAGAACATGTGAATCCAATCACCAATGTATCACAAACTCAGTGACTCATGAAACAAAATCAAAGAATTTCAAATGAGTACAGATCAAAGGTCTTTGCCAATTGTATAATGATAAGTAAAATGGAAACACAATGGGCATATTGACAAGAATGATAACAACAATTCAATAATGATTTTAATGTGACTTCAAAAGACCAAGTTTTTACGCTTACATTCGTGAAAACAAAAACGAAGGTAAGTGTGCAAATAGTGCAAAAATAAAAGTGTAGTTTTATTTGAGAATTGCGACGAAAAATTAAGGTTTGCAAAACACTGGTGTAGGCAGCTTATAAGACAGTGGAAAAATGTGAATTGGCTGCCAACAATTGAGACACACTGGTAGAAGCAGTTATCTCTGCCAAAAGAACAAATTCAGATTAAGATAGCAAAGATAATTCCAACTCAAGAATAACAACCAGAAAATCGTATAAACATCATCACTAACCAACTATACCAGTAGTGTTTTAAAAGATGAAAACATATAACAGTCTTAAGACCAACGAGTCACGATGTTAAAGATAAAATCTCCAATAATGTTGACAGAGCCACTGCTGCCAGCAGGCATCCATAGCCTCGACAAGGTTGCCATTTAACCCACTCTGACATCTGTATCCTGCCAAGAAGTTGTAGATCAGAATAAAGGACATTTTAAGGTCAAGAGGTTTGTTATTTGCAAATTTTCATAAACCCGACATTGCTTCACTGTCAGCAGGCCTGTTCAGTACCCCGACAAAGTTGTCTTGGCATCATGCATGCATTTACCTGCTGCCAGCGGACCTGTTCAGCATCCCGACGGGTATACAAGCACTTCCCACAGCTCTTTTATGTTTATTTTGTTTTGTTTTTCTTCAAATATATATAGTTGAGTGGGGTGACGCTGAAAATCATGATATTTTAACATATTTTTTCAGACCTCATCAGAAGTTTTTAGAACTGTCATTCATTAAGATCCAGAGATGATTTATTTACAAAACCAACTTCCTAAGGCAGGGAGACATCTTTTGAGTCATTCCCTTAAGGAATAGGGACAGCGTAAAAAGATAATAGATGATCATGACAAGCTTTACTCAGAGATCGAAATCAGTCAACTTCTTTCAAACAACAAACTTTTTGCCAATCACAGATATAAATTTTAGAAATATACAATTGATGTTTATAAAATTTTCTTCGCAGTTATTTCAGCGAAGGAATTTTCTGTTTTCTTTGTCTGAAAAGCTTAGTATACAGGTATGTGTATTTTTCAAAAACACAAACTGATAAACTCAAAGGAAAAATAAAAAACAAAAGCAAAAGAACAAGCAAACAAAAGAAAAATATGTACATAATATACAAGGGTCGTTATCAAGCAAAGTATCTTTTCAGGGCTTGGCCATTCACCGGATAGGTGTCAGGATGCCCCTCAAGATTCTGCAATCGGAAAGATCTGGGACCCAATTTTTCAGCAATTAAAAACGATCCAAGCCACAAGTTTTGAAATTTCGTGTGCTCTCCCTTTCCCTCATGCGGTTTGTCCCATTTCAAGACGAGATCACCTAGTTAAAAATTCCTATCAGAAGCAGAATTAGAATCGAACCAGCTTTTAACCAATAGTTGATGATGATCTAACTTACGTTTAGCTTGGGCTCTTACCTCTTCTAGCTTCATCAAAGCGTTAATTCGGTTTTTCAAAGGGGGACAATCTTCTTCTTGAATTTTCTGTGATAACTGAAGTGAAGGAAGAAGAATGTGAGGTGGCAGAATTGATTCTCTGCCATAAACGAGAAAAAAGGGGGAGTTACCTACAACATATTTTGGTGTTACCCTATCAACCCACAGTGCGTTTAACAGTGCATTGTGCCAATTCTTGTGAGTTTCAACCACTGTTCTCTTGATGATTTTAATCAAGTTCTTGTTTGTTGATTTTGCCAATTCGTTGCCCTGCGGGTAATAGCTAGCAGAATACTTCAATTTAATTCCTTTTCCCAAAGAGAACTCACTCATCTAGAGAGATGAAAAGTAAGAAGTGTTATCGAATACCAAACAGTCAGGGATACCAAAACGAGTGATAATATTCGAATTTAGAAAGGCAATTACATGACTGGTGTTGACGGTTCTTAACACAGCAACTTCAGACCATCAGGTAAAGTAATCCTGGCTGTCACAATAAACTTGTGCTGTTGTGAGGATGGGGGGTTGATCGGACCTATGATATCAAGGCCCCGCTGCTGAAAAGGAGAATCTACTGAAACGGGTTGCAAAGGAAAGGTTGGTTTTTGTAATCGCCCTGATGCTTTCTGACAAATGGTACATTTACGACACAAGGCATGGGCGTCTCTAAAAAGAGTGGGATAGTAATAACCGGCTCTTAAAACCTTATGGGAAGTGGCGTCACCACCAAAATGACCACCGACTTCTCCTGCATGAAACTCTAACAAGACTTTTTCTGCTTCGTCTTTCTCAAGACAACGCATCAGTACACCGTCAAAAATTTGACGAAACAGGATACCATTAACCAAATGAAAGGAGGCAGACTTTAATCTCAACGCTCTTCTTTTAGTGGGGTTCAAGTGACGGGGGGCTGACCCATGTTCAAGACAAAATCTTATATCGTCATACCACGGACTGACAGAGTTTTGTGCACAACAGATTGCATTTTGGTCGTGTTGTCCTAGGCTTGACGTATCATTTTCTTCTTGCTGTCCTACTGCTGAATCAACAACTAACTTGCATAACCCTTGGCCTCTCACTATCTGAGCTGGGATGATTTCTAAGTCGTACTCCTGCAAGGAGGTGACCCAGTTAGCCCTCTTTTCTCCTAGTTCCTTCTGCACTAACAGGTTCCTGACGGCTGGGTAAGGGACAATAACTTTCCTTCTTGACTTCAAAAGATAGAATCGGAAATGCTTGACTTCTTTGAAAACAGTGTAGGCTTGCCGATCCACCACTGGGTAATTAAGTTCAGCACATTTGAAAGCAGATCTCATAAAGGCAATGGTTACTTCATTGTTCTTGGCATTCTTTTGGGTTAAGATGGCGGCATAGAAACGGTTAGAAGTAAAAGTGTAGAGTGTAAAGTCTTGAGAAAAGTTGGGGCTCATGAGAGACGGAGTGTCTATTATGGCCTTCTTTATTGCATTAAAAGCTTGATTTTCTAGGGGTCCCCAGTGATATTGGGTGTCTTTCTTAATTAGGGCCTGCAAGGGTCTGACCATTTCGGAGAAGCTGGGGACAAATCTTCTCACAAAGTTAATCTGGCCTAAGAAAGACTGCATAGATTTTTTGGATGTAGGAGGGGGGAGTTTCACGATGACTTGAGTCCTATCAGGGTTGATAATCATCCCTTCGCTTGACACAATAAATCCTAAGAGTTTACCCTGTTCTACTGCAAAGATGGATTTTTTAGGATTCAAGGAGATGTCGTATTTACGACATCGCTGTAGAACGAATCGTATGTGAGCTAGATGATCGGTTTTGTTTTTAGAAAAAATGGCAACATCATCTAAGTAAACTACGATGGACTGATTGATTAGGCCTCGGAAAGCAATGTCCGTTGCTCTCTGGAAAGTGGCACCAACATTAATCAATCCAAAGGGCATTTTTCGATAAGCATAAGTGCCCCACGAGGCACGGAAGGTAGTGTTCGCACCCAATTCGTCACCTGGTGAGAAAATCGAGGGTGCTTACATGCCCTGTTGGGTCTTGCAGAGCATGACAGCTGTGGAGGAAAGGGTTAGAGGAAACAACACAAACTACAAGCAAGAATTAAACAAAAACAAACTAAAACTGTGAACATATGGATAAAAAAAACAATAAACATAAAAAAGACACCAATATCACCAATGGTTTTGAGCTGGTCTATTGATGAAATCAGAGAACGATGAAGGAAGGGAACTGTGGTTCCTTCTTCCCCCAAAGGAAGGCTCTTGAGGTCCTCACAAAATTGCTTTCCTTACAATGCGAAGAAATGAAACTGATAGTGAAAGAACTCCCGGCACATCCACTCAATGGAGAGGTGAATGGCCCTATGAGATGTTGCCAATGTGCTGTCGTCAAAGAATGATCCCTTGACAATCTTAGTAGCATAACAATACCTGGAATTCCTTGCGAAAACAATGTTCCTTCATGGCTTTATATAGCAGATCACCGGGCGATTATGTAACCTCTTCACAGTGTGAAAAGGGGCTCTTTAGGACTTCATTAGGTCATTAACCCGCCTACCCTGCGGATTCAGCTCGGATTTGGGAGTCAAATCATATTGGGAGCTGGTCCGTAAGTGGTTGAGAGGCCGGCCAATTCAATAAATGCGTCGTTTTAGCAGGTGCGCGGGTTTTGTCGTTGACAGCCGCACGTCGTGCACGCAGAGTACGTTCTTTTCCTGCGCATGTGCGCGCGCACCAAACTACTATGAAGCGCCCTTCAATTTTTGGTTACTTTGTATAGTTTTTGACCCTTCTAGAATGCTGTGAAATTAATTCAGTGCCATGAATGTCTTCATTGCTGTTTTGATGATGCGGAGTTCTTGTCGCCATGTGCGGACGCAATTTCAGTGATAACAAATGCCCCCTGATGGATGAGGTTAGGAGCATACGTATAGCCAAAATCCATCAATGTTTCTTCTACTGAAAATGTTGTTGTAAGGGAAAGCAATAGTGGGACCATTCGGAGCGATCCGTTGGAGAAAAAAGGAACCAGTATCTTGACCTTCTGAGAGATGTGCAGAAAAAATATACAACTGTGTACGAACGAGGCGGGCATGCCCCATGCTCATTTTTATGTAACTCTGAAAAACGATGACGAAAGTGTTTGTGTAGACAACTGCAGCGCCCTCGGGGGTGGTAATGATAAAGGCAGAAGACAATTATGCAAAGGAACATACTCTGAATAATAGGCAATGATCGCGGTAATAAGCAGCGACGATGATGTGGGCATTGATGGCCCTACCAAGTTCAGAGGTCTTCGACAAATGACAAAAATAGCTGCAATAGTCGCAAAGTAAGACTCACCATAACATGAGAGAGTGTTGGCGTCGAATGTTATGGGGGCCAACGACATCAGGGAGCAATGGTGTTTCACCCTGTGTCATCCGAGATCTCTCATTAAAATAGAGAATGAGAATCAAGATACTGTCGCCCTTCTGGAAAAGTGTGCTGATGTCGACAAAAGGGGGACGCGACTCCCAGAAGCAAAAAGGGCTCCGTGGAATATACTGACGTGAGGAAGTGGCAGAGGTACATGGACGAAGTCAAGAAGTGGGATGACTCAAGACTGCCCTTGGTTGGAGGATGTATGAGAGAAACAGTGGCCGCAACCGTGTAACAAGGTCGAGTGTCAGGGGGACGACAAGACCGGTGCTA
>SNQJ01S0016755.1:24475-43965 GCA_010110895.2 Picea sitchensis
AATTCGCGGGATCGCGAATTCTAAAGCCAAAGGATTTGGGACTTACCTTTTCCTAATCCCCGATATGGCATGCCACCTGTCTTCCACTCACTCTGGTCGTGGCCCACACGACCCTTCCGTCGGGATATCACATTTCGCGATTCCAAACTACAAGACTTCTTTGCTCACGAAAACCTCGATTCTCCGATCCTCGACTCCTCGGGATCCCCTAACACGTGTTCCACACGATGGACGGTTCTGATCCTGTCGAGATATCGCAGATCGCGATTTTGGATATTTGAATTTCCTTTCTCCCAGAATTCATGAAATGTTGAATTCTGATGCCTCTATTCACTAGAGGTTAACCCCCAATACAACTCCTACAAATCTAACGACTGACCGGATTTCAACTGATGATCCAACGGCTCCCCAACTTTTCGAGCTCGGACTTCGATATGGACGTAACCTCCCTGCACTTCCGTGAGATCCAACGGCCCACGTTACTTCGCGAAACCTCCTCAAAGGATTTTGACCTTCTGCTCTTCCTTTGGTGAATCCACGAGATGAAGAAGTTCCTCCCCACTGAATTCGTTCACCTGCTCGCCGACCTGTGATGCTTCCTTCTGACTTCTAATAGAAGCTTCCCTGCGCTTATCCTTCTGTGAATTCGAAGGCCTACTCCTCCTGAGCTTTCTTAGTGGATTTTGTCTTATCTGAACCCCTCTCGCATGCACTCCTTGCGCAACTCTTAAATCTTGACTGAGTGTTGAAATCTTTCGACTCTACGCACTCCGGCAGTAGCAGTCTTCCAAAGCTTCACTCAGAATCGCAACTCTAAGACTTCTCCCTGGCCTACGCACTCCTTGCACGGAACTGTGCCACTGCACTTTTGAGTGAATGAGAACAAGAGCTAACTATCTGAGCCTTTTGTCAACGCACTCCTTGCGGATGACTTCAACTACACTCCTTGCAAGAATCCTTGCTCAGATAGAGAAATAATTGTAACTCATTTCACTCCCTCTCAGATTTCAATCTCAACACATGAAATCATACACACACAGCATAATAGCAAATACATAACAGGAAGTAAATACTCATGAGCATAGCATTCAACACACATCCACAGAGAATAACACGACAGCCATGAATCTGAACCAACTTCTTCTATTAATTCAAGATCTGTACATGGGTGTTCTTCTACAGTTCTCTGCCTCTCTCCTATGCTCTGGATTCTTCTAACTCTTCCTGAACTATGTTACAATGCACAATGAGGGTGTCTATATCCGTTTTCCCTCTTTCTTCTAAACTGTCTAATCTAATATTAAATTCTACCTACTTACATTTATTACTATAAATGCCTCTATCTATCTCAGACGAGAGTGAGGCGCTCAAGGTCTGATTACACTTTACCAAGGCACCTTCATTAAATGTTCTCATTTATGCTTGACGCATCAACTTCAAGGGAAAATTCAAAAACTTGCGTTGGACGTCTTCTAGCTGTCTTCCGCTTCCACGTTGGCTTGCTTGTCATGAGGGATGCTCCTACATCAGAAATCATGGAACTGTGTTGATTCATAAGGACTATGTCAAACTCAAACTGTTCTATTTGCTCTTGTTTTAATTGGATTGTTGCATATCTTGAGTTAGCATGATTGTTTTTATGAGTTGGATTCGTATCGAAAATAGAATTGATGTCGCTCTGTTGATTTTAATTTTCAAAACGAGTTGGTTAACTCAGATCGACATATGTTATCTCTTTCGAATTCGTATGAGAAAATTCGGTTAATAAATGAATTCAAGAAATGATTTTGTTTAATGTCAATCAATTTGTTTTTCCCCAATCAGAAATAACAAATGATTGAACAAGTCCTACAGACCCTGTTATCAACTGATTGATTCCATTATGATTTCGTTTGTGATAATTTACATACCAGTTTTGATTTGATTCGCTAATAGCATGGATCGTTTGTTATGTTTAATATAGTGCGATCAATTTGAGAAAATGATCATGTTAATTTGGTTTGGATTCGAAGTGATCATGTGGATAGTTGAAGCAACTATTTGTGATTTCAATTGGTTATGAATCGATTTCATTACTGTCGGTTATCCAATGTGATTCTATATACCTGAATTTGTGATAACATATGGAAAAGAGTACAGGCATCTCTTTATTCGTTTGATTGATCTTAGTCTTGTTTGCTCTTAAATTAGTATAACATTTTTTATTTGAATGATTCGATATTTGTTTAATAGTGTGAATTTAATTAATTGAGTTTTTAATTGGTTTAATATGATTCTATGTTGGATTTAGACCAGCTATAGAATCGCAAGATTCTGTAGCTAGTCTTTAGGATTAGATTTTTATCAATTCTATCAACAAAATATCCTCTTAACTTGTTCATTTTTTACCTCTTTCAGGTACATTCGAATTGCATGGGGCATGCTGTGGCAGTCTAGGAGATATTAGTGTGATATAGTTTTTATTTTAGGTTGTTAGTTTAGTCAAACTTGGGATATTTTCCCAGATTTTCTGTAAACAGTTTTAATAACTTCCACAGGGAGGTTTTACCCCATGGAAGGTCTTTAAATACTTATTATCTTTTGTAATAAGGATCATCCTCACTTGTGGGAGAACCAGGCTATGGATTTCTGATACAGACTGAGACGAAAGTTGATGTTTTTCTACAGCTTTCGCTTTCATAATATCAATCTTTTGTTTCAAGTTTATGCATGTCAGTTTGCAGTTGATTATAGACTACTTTAGCTATAATAATCTATTGCAGGATGATATGATTTGATTAATGTGTTATCCATATCCGATCTCTTTCATTATTTAAAAGTACAACAATTACTTGGTTTTAGTTAATGAATCACAGATTTCTCTTCTTCGTTAATTGAATCATGTCGTAAATATCTTCCCGTACAGGTTTATCTAACTGTGAAGATTTATAAATCATAAGATTGTTGTAGTTTCTATGTCTTGTTTGTCCTGTAATCATATTTGAAGAGCACTGCAGCTTTTTGTTTACGAGAAGCTCCCGGATAATTCGGTGCGGGTTTCCTCCCTCCAATTAGCTAAGACAATCATTACACATAGGACAAACCTGGAGCGTTTCTTCAGGTTAGTTTTTTATTTATTTTGATAGTTAATTTGTTAGTATAATGTAAGTAGTTTAGTTAGATATATGTGTAGTTTAGATTTGTAGTTAGAGTTAGTATTTTAGTTGTTTAGTTTAGTTATTTTTTGTTTTATTTCTTTTCATAAAATTATAAAATAAAAAAAACAATAGCTCTCGCTGTCTTAGGACAGAATACAAATGCGTTTTTTCAGGTTTCCATTCAAATCTGTAAATTGTAATTATTGTACATTTTGTGAATAAGATTTATTTATGTTAGTAGTTAGATATTTAATTTCTTAGAGTTAGCATAGTATTAGATAGTAGATTAGAATAGTTAGATTTGTTTAGTTTGTTTTAATAGTTGTTTTTAATTAGATTAGTTAGTTTAGAGTAGTTTTCTTTTATTTTCTTAGGACTTAGATCAGATAACAGAGCCGCTAAACCCGTCAGGGTGGTTCATCCCAAACGACTTAGGTTATTAGACAACCTCGGACCGGTTCCACTCTCCTAGTTGACGGACGGTCAATTTCGCTCGTCAACATAACTACACCCCTCCATAGCATATTCCTTTAGTGACCATATTCGTCCCATGTACTAATACATTGCCTCATGTCGACTATCAACTATGAAGCTGGAACACTTAGGATTATTGACCCAAACATAATATGAAATGAAGACAATTTTTTCATGGTGACATTCTCCTCATATCCATAGGTTGCAACTTTGGTTCTGTTTGGAAATGAACTGGGAAATCTTCCATTGAACTTGGTTGTGTAAGAATGACGTGAAGGATCTCATCTGTATGTCTCCAATAAAATGGGTGGGATTCCACTTAGATTTGAAATCAAGGATGAGGTTGTGCTAATAGAATTCACATCATAATTTCTTCCCTTCATAGTTGCTTTCGTAATATACCTTCAAAAATTTCTCTACCGATGTTACTCAATGCGGTTTTCCTGTTTCTATTGCATTGTGCTGAAATAATAGATATATTTCATTCAAGAATATTGAGTAAAACAGGTAGGATGCCTTGCAAGAAAGTACAAAATCTAGAAGAGAGCTCATTTGTTCTTTATCTTTTGTAGGAATGTTTACATGAGATTTTAGTTATGAAGCTCTCTTAGTATCCTTCTTCCACTACTCCCATTTGGATCGATGGACCGCCAACTCTTTATCCCATCTCTATCTTAGGTTATATATTTATTTTCAAAATTGAGCCAAAGCCATTGTTCCTCCCTTATATGACTCATATAAGCTTTTCCACTTAGCAAGGTGATCTCTTAACCAAAAACCATTGTCATAGATTGTTTGGGTGGTTGCTTCCTAGACATAAGGATATTTCTGGGAATTTGCATCACAATAATCAAGAGGTTCTTCTTCTGTTTGGATCTCACCATCTATACAATTGGCTTGTAAGGGTGTTGGATCAAAGACTTCTTCATGGGGTGATTCGAGAGAGGAATTAGGGAGTTTCTCTTCTAGATTTGTAGCAACTAAATTTGGTTGGTCTAAGTTCCCTTTATACATGTTTGTTAATTCTCATCCTCTGCTAGTTCTTGTGTTGTAGCAGAGGTGATTTCTTAAATATTTCCCCTTGTTTGTCCTTGTGTTGTATAAATGTCGATCTCTACCTTTCCTCCTTCTGCTAGTTATTATGTTGCAACAAAAGTGATTTGTTGGGCTAAATTGGCCACCTTTGTTCTTCCTGAAGAGTGTGTTCTTTTCTTTTTGGGGACCTCCACATCTGGTAACCCTTGAAACTTCCTTTTCCACATGATATTCCCTATATATTTTGGAGGAGAACCCCCAGTGGATTCCATGTCATTGTCACATGGAATTGAAGGCTCAACTTCCCTTTTCGGCATTTTAATTCCTAATTCCTTCCTCATTCATATGTCAAAGAAATATGTTGATAGGTTGCACGAGAAATCATTACCATGCATGCCATTCTCATTCCATTGCATGTACGATCATGAGTTTAATCAACCCATGGTGGGAGATGCAAGCCATATGGTTTTGGATTCCTTAATGCTTTGTGTCATCTACTGCAGTGTATTAGGAATAAGGGAATGTTGATCAATTTATGGTGTCGAAGATGATTCAAGATCTTGATATCGTACCATAATATGGTTCCCTGTCAGCCATCGCATGTGATATATTTTTCTAGGAAGAAGGTGACATTTTCCCATGGACGAGGAATGGAGATCCTGGAGAATCATATCCCCTACTTTACTAGCACCTCATCTCCTTGTAAGAAGTTATCCTTGACAATGAGAAGTGAATTATTCCTTGAGTACCATCATTACCTAGTCTTTGGTATCCATGTGACTGTATCCAGTACCTCTTAATCCACATTAACCTTGAGCCCCTTCACCATTGTTTTGGTACCTTGCAATTTTTTCATGAATTCCAGCACAATTCCCTCATTGAAACCATACAACTTTTCAAAATATACCATACACCCAACTTCTTGAAAAAACTTCCATGCTTCATCATCTATTCTTAACAATGTTATTTAAAGTTAATGGTGGATCGATGAACCCCCCATGGTCATGACTAGTTATATGGGGAGCATACAACACTTTGAATTACAGAGGGATGATGTTAGCTTGTCCAAATTAAGAAAGGGTGATAGGTCAGTGGTGGCATTATGACCATAAATAGAATGAATTGGTATAATGTACCATGCATCATGGTGGTGGTATGGGAATATTGCAGTGCAAATGTGGTGTCATGTCTAGGTGTGGTGTGGTCGAGGTCGACGTTAAATAGGGTGTTAGAACTAGTGATATTTTATAAAAGTGGAATGCTTACCATGTGAGGTGAATTAGTGTGAGTGGATGATGTGGGGAAGGAATAAGTGGGAGACATCATGTCAAATTTAAATGGAGTAATGGTGAAGGGACATGTCACTTAATGAAATATTCTTGTGTGTGGAAAAAACATACCTTGGAAACTTACCCATGTTCTTGATGGTTTACATGTGTAAGGTGGTGGTGTCGGTACCTTGACCAAGTTGCAATGTTATGGTGTTGCAACAAGTTATGACACTCCAGTGTCGCAACAAGTCACAATGTTCTGGTGTTGCAGCAAGGCATGATGTTCTGATGTTGTAGCAAGGTGCAATGTTCTAGTGTTGCAACATCATCCTGGTGTTGCATAAATGTGATAAGTAGGTATTTCAGCCACAAAAAAAATTTGTAGCTGAGAACAATGTTGCAGGAACAAATAATCTATCTAATGAGGTCCCCCAAGTCTCATGAACAATGGGGACCGGACATAACCATCACAGAAATTCTGGAAGTGCCCCATTGTTCATGAATTTATTGCAAAGAATATAACATCTATAAATGTTCATTTATTATTATTATTATTATTACTACTACTACTATTTGAAGAAATTAAACAAAATAAATTAGAGACAAGAACAACAACATGGCGGAAAAGGCATAATAGCCAACTCCCTTATTCACTCCAATGTTACATATTTATAGTACAATGGGTGATGCCACCTCATAGAGAGATTTGCTCTAGATCCTAAAATCATGCATGATGACTAGGCTAGGCAATATTAACTAACTCATTAGTCATCACTTGAGGATATATTACTAATATCCCAAATGAATAATCTACAAATATAGGTGACAATTTATGAATGAGTGATTGGTTAAGGTAAGCCATAGGCTAAAATCCCCCTCAATCTAAAGTCCGATCAAATAACTCTACCGACAATAAAACATAAAGGCGGTATCGATTCCAAGTCTTCATCTTGAGAACTCCCCGAGTTGAGACTCAATGAAGAAGCTACGAAAAACCCATGAATCTAGATGTTAGACATGTTTCATTTGAAATGAGCGGAAGAGGCTGAGATATGGAGTGAGCAGTACGCAATATCCTGAACATTTCACGATTTAACCCCGACAATTTGATCCATGTTTCCAAGTATTTTAGCTTCGGAGAATCGTGCCTTACTGCTAATGTATTATCCTGCTCTATCGATTAATCTTGAAGGTGCTCTCACGAATGTGGTTTTGGGACGACCATAACCAATTGATACCACCATGTATCGATGGTTTTGGATGAACATTAACCAATCTTGACACTTTTAGGTGTCCGACAACATCAATGTATCATGTGTATGATTCAAATTAAACTTATTGAACCATAGTGTCAAAGTTTGTCATCCTAGGACCCTTGGGTTTCCCATTTGGAAATTTCATTGCCTACGGCGTACTTGATGGTTGTTGTCGAAAATATCTGTTTGATAACCATCTTCAATTCCATAATCAATTCCCCCCTTTGTTAGCTGAAGGAGAGACCATAAGTGGTTTTATGAACCATCTTCCAGGTACTGAACTCCCCACCAAAGATCCGCGTAGAGTTACATCTTTGTACTCCCCTTTTCTAGGCTCAAGAGAGTACCATATGTTCCATTTTGAGTACAACACAAAGTGGGCATCTGAGAAAAACCACATGTTATCTCATCCGTGAGGGCCATTGCACCAGCTACACCATAAGAAGGGGACCACTTATGTGAGGTAAAAAATGTTATGTGCTACAAGTTTGGTCTTTACTCGAGATTTAATTATTTGGTAAGAATTATATAATCGCTTGGTTGGTGATGACCATTTCCAAGGATAAATCCACTCATAGTGAATCTTCAATCTTGCGGTTTCTTGATGTTGAACATCTATCGAAGAATGGTTATGCTACCACAATCGCAGCAAGGATGGAAGTCAAAACATTGATTCTCCTTGTGACCAGCTCGATTACAATGTTGGCACTTACCATTCTGATTCTGAACTTGAACAAGTGAAGTTAAAACTTATTGAAGGAATCCGGTACTTTGGAACTTGATTGGTCTGGAATTATCGGAAATATAAATGTAACTTCCTTGTCATATCCAAATCATGTTCTATTCTTATTGTAGATGATTTATTCCCAAGATCTGATGATTGGCTTGGAAAAGAGTCAATCTGAACCTTTTTCTTTGAAATCCATGGAAGTGGTTTTTCTACATGTTGATACATCATTGAAAAGGTTTTCTTCATTAACCTCAAAGCTCTTGACGTAGGTTCATGAATAGATTCAACTTCAAAATCAGTTTCAGACAAAGTTGAAACTGATTCTGAAGTTGTATCAACTTGTTGTTCCTTCACTGACCGTTGATCAAAAGCATCATCATCATCATCATTATCATTGTAGAGAGGGTTGTGTTGAACAAAAAAAAACTAGTTCAGAACAATTCACCGGCTATTGATTTTTTGAGATCCTATCAACTCATCATTCAATAGATGGGATAGAGATTGATGAAGTCTAACGAAAACTGCGTCACTTGCAAATAAGTTAACTTGATTGAAAAGTTACTTTGTTCAATATCATTGTGTTTTCTTTAGTGGTGTTTATTATAGTGTTCGGTAACTCTAATAATTCAAGACTTAGAGCCATTTTAAAAACACTAAAAAAAAAAAGGTCTCCTTGTGTTGGTAGATCCTTAATACAATTTTGACTCATTGTGAAGAAGGATTATACACCCAACTCGCTCAATTGAATTTGAACTTCATTCTTGCTTGCTATTCACGCTCACTTGAATTTGTTTCACACTCGCTTGTATAGCTCATACGAACTTTTCTTTCTTTTTGCCAAGAAGTTGAGGATGTCGGTTACCACCAAAAATGCATCCCAAAGTATTACAATGATATGAGTTTCAAGTAATCATCATTGTCAATTTCGACTCAAAAATAACAAAAGACTCTTGGGTGTCGGGCTCAGTCGAAAATGCACCTTATGACAAATTGAATTTCACTTGATTTATAAACACAAGTAAGCTTGCAAATGAAGGACTATTTGCGAGTTACAATAAATCATGATTGAAAGTTGAGTTGATCTTCAAATGTGATGATGTTTTCGACTCCAAGTCACGTTCAATTATCCTTCCATTACAAACTTGATTTGTGCATTTTGCGATATGATTTACTAATTTAATATCTTAGTTTAGCTATGCGATTACTTGGGCTCCATTGTGCTTGAATTTCATTAACTGAGTGATTGAATTTCCTTAACTTCATGTGTGTTGTATGAATTTCCTTAACTTCATGTGTGTTGTATTAAATGATCAATAATTATGTCAAGACTAGACATAAATCACCACATAAAGCACCCATAAGAAAACCACCATCACACAAGCACAAGGTGTACCTAAGATCCCCTTATTCAATTTTGGGTGGATCTAGGACACTTCAACACCACAAAAAAATGAACTTTTATTAATCAAAATGTTACATGAAGCTTTAAACTAAGCTTCCTTTCTCCTCATTCTACAAATTCTCAATAAATTGATCACCATGTAATGTCTATTTGCAATCTTTTACAATCTTGCGATATCAAATTTAAGGCAACGTGCCTCAAATGCGCACTAGTGGATAGATCGCAAAACCCACTTATAACATATGCATCGAAGGCAAAATAAATGTTCCCTTTATGCCATCATATACACATATGGCAACATAAAAATGCCCTTTTACAATAGCTTTAACAAAAAATAATCCCTCGAGATTCCTGAGCCTTCATGCTTTTACTGTAAACCATTGAAGGTATTAAGTCTCGACCTGTCACAGTGTCGGTTATAGGATCAAAGCATTCAACAAAGATAACAGTAGCCTCTGAAAGTGGAACTCCTTCTCACATTGGTCATAGAGCACAACAGTGCGATCCCCAAATGCCCATTTATCAAAATCATGAGGCCTGCATAATACACATCCATCAACTATTTTCTCTGGGGCATTGACAACACGTGTACAACGATTGGAAGGATTTTCCTGATACCCAAGTGATGTTGCCTTTCCAAAAAGTTTTGGCTCTTTTCTAGCAGACAAGTTTCTTCTTATTCTAGAATGATGCTGATAATTTAAGCAATACCAATCACCCACTGGAATACGTTGCTCTCCACAATTTGAACCTCAGATTCAGTGAACAACATAAATCAAACAATAGGGCAGCAACAATGATTGCCTATCCTCACGATAATGTTGGATTGGGTCTGGTTCCAAATTCTTCACCTCATCTGCAGTGGCTTGTGCTTTCAGCGATCTGGGCTAGGCATCTCGTGATGCCACTTGCAACTCACCTCTTCATATAGCACGTCCTGGACTCATGGCATTGAGTTTGAAAAATCATCAGGTCATTTAGAGCTTAGAGAAGACCCCGATCAAGGAATAATGGTTGCTGGCCTAAAACGTATTAAGGTCAATTCGGAAAACAAAATTTTTGAACTTCTAAATGTGGGAAATAGTCGTCGCAAAACTGAGAGCACAGAGGCAAATGCAACATCTTCATGTTCCCATGCTGTTTTAGATATCACAGTCAAAAGACAGCAAAAAAATCAATATCGATCTCAGGTTTTGCGCAGGAAGCTTGCCTTGGTTGATCTTGCGAGCAGTTAAAGAGCTTCAGAGACAAATAATGTTGGACAAAATCTCAAAGATGGAGCAAATATCAATCGTTCTCTGCTTGCTTTAGCAAACTGCATTAATGCTTTAGGCAAACAGCAAAAGAAGGGTCTTGCATATGTACCCTACCGTAATAGCAAGCTTACAAGAATTTTAAAGGATGGCCTCAGTGGTAACTCTCGTACTGTAATGATTGCTACTGTATCACCTGTTGTTGTTGCCGCCTGTATCCGAGCAACACAAAGGGGGGATTTGTTGGCTTCTGATCAACAATGGTAAATGGTAGTGTCTAATGCATATGTGGATATATGAAATGGAAAGGACCAATATGGTCCCCTCAAGATAGGTGTTGTTTTTAATTTCTTCTTTAATTCTTAAAAAGCACTCTATCTCCTGTCAATCCAATTTGATTCAATGTCCTTTATGAGTAATAAGAATAGAGGGCATGATTTTTCACAAAATTTTCCATAAAGCGTCTAATATCCAACCTTTACTAGAAAAATTCTTACCTCTTTTTGTGTTTCTAAGGGAGGGAGTTTGAGTATTACCTGTATATTCAATGGAGTGACCCATATACATGCAGGGGAGATGTGATTTCCTATGAAAATACATTTTGTTAACATCATGGCGCATTTTTCATTGCTAAGAGTGACATTAGACTCTACACATCTCTTGAGTACTTTATCTAAGTGAGAAAGAGCTGATGTGAAGCTATCATCGTATGTCATGAAATCATCCATATATACTTCTATGCATTTGTGAATGAGATAGGAAAATATACCAAGAACATCCCTCTGGAAAATAGTTAGAGCACTGCAAAGTCCAAATGGAAACACCCATATGAAAATGTTCCTTGTGGGAAAGTGAATATGGTTTTCTCTTGATCCTCAGGTGCAATTTGAACTTGGTTGTAGCCACTAAACCCATCGAGGAAAGATAATTATTTATTCCCGGCCAATGTGTCCAACACTTGGTCGATAAAGTGTAGGGGAAAATGGTCTGTGTGGGTGGCGTTACCTTGCCATGCTTAGCAGTAACAATAGGATATCATGTCTCATGGCCCACAATGGAGAACATGATATCTACCATGATGATGATCAACATGTCCATAGATGGTATCCCAACAACCCCCCTCATTCACATTTACAACTACAAGTCAACCAAGTCTCATCACATCCAAGCAACCCAGAGTATGGGAGATGGTAATCCATTGTCACCATGAGGTAAATTAGTCCTTCTTTCATGCAAAGTGTTGTTCTTAATTTGTTGGGCATGTGGATGAGGATCTTTGATTGAAGTTGGATAACAGATCAATGGCTTGGGAAACTATGTTAGTTTCCTTGTTTCACCTTGGTGGTCAGCTTCTATGTCATAGTCCCATGTTGTCACCACCTAGGGAAAAAGGGTACTATTGGGGGTCCATCACAAGGGTAATGTTCCATTCCCCACCATACTTAACATTTTCCATCCTAGAGCCTAACATAGTGCACTAAACTTTGGTAATGGGTCATGGTCCATTATCTCATGAGAAGAGGGGTTGAAATCCTAGAGGTTGATTGCAATTGCTACTAAGAGAATAATAAAATTATACTAAATAAAGAAAGGAATGATATTAAATGACCCAAAAAAATCTAGTCCAAACTTGATCTCTACCCTTTTAGTGCTCACCCCGGTCCCAAATAGCAATGCTATAGCTTGAAACCTTATAAAAAGGGGACTTGCAAATATGATAAGCATACTTGTAATATGGATGATAAAGGGGTTTGGAAAAAATAGTGCCTAAAAACATGGTAACTCAAGAGAAAGTGCACCCTCCACAAAGGCACTCATAGAAATGGATTAAATGACACCATAATCCATGAAGTAAGCCCCGAAACCATATCACTTTCACACTTACTCTCGAAGGGTTTCTTTATTTCATGCTTCCCTTGGGACTTATCCATCTACCTGGTTTATTTTATTTCCTATCTAGGTGGCTCGCCTAATAGGGTTGGGTGAAGGCCCTCACATACTTAAAAGTGTCTACTTACATGGGGTCCTAGGATGGTATGATGCTTGAAGGGGATACTGAGGTGAATTATTTACATGGCTTAAATATTAAGTTACAACTTACTTTTCATGCTTCAAGGACTAATGTTTCTTATGAACCTTGTCTAACCTTGTCTTAGACTTTGTTTTGTTTTAGATATCCCTAACATGGTTCTTTGAGTGATTTCATGGGCTTGTACCTAGGACATTGTGCCTTTATTGCAAGAATTTGCATGTGTGATGGAGAGAAGTGAGTCATCTAGTGACTCACCACCCTCATACATCAACTCTCACATCCTTGGAACCCTAAATTATGGACATATGGGCTTAGTATGAGCATATTAAGTCATGATGGCACACATATGGGTTGGAAGCCCATAGGTTGGGAAGAGTAACCTAGAGCTTATTTTTCACTAGGATTAGTTAGGGGTGTTGTAGTAGCAGACATTCAAATACAATATAGAGATGAAATGAAACTCCTCAGGTCCTGGTAAACACCTGGATCCTAGATATTGGCCCTATTTTGTTGATGATGTCACCTTATAGAGCTTGACACTGCTAGGGTTTGGTGATTTCATGGGGTACCAGTGATGCATGGCATGAATTTCGGTGAGGAGAGGCATCCCATTCTCCCACCTTGTTTTGAATTGATTCCACATGGCCTTTGGAGGCCCCCTCCTTACCTAAGGAGGCTCAATGTATCACATGGGTTGCCCATTATGGTGTATTTTGCATTTATTACACTTTGTAAAGGGAAAATGAGGGGTCGGACCCACTTCTATTTTGTTGCTGACATATTATGTGGAAAAATATATTAGGGTATCCTCATATAAAAATCATAACCATCACTTTCATTTTATCATCATCTTTCCTTTCCATTGTGAGAGCCACTTCTAAAATTTTCGGCCCTTTAGGGGTTATTGGTCTTTCACTCTCATGTGCTATGCTTGGAATGGATCTCTTATTAAGAAAATGTCTTCAATTATATTTTTTGTTATGTTGCTTATGGTCAAATTGATATTTTGTTGCAAGAAGTATTGTCTATTGAAACCCTAATAGAGGAACATAAGTTATTCTTCCTCTCACAAGTTTTTATTTGTCCAAAATTTGTGAATTTTCCTTGCTAGGTTAGAACGCTAAATCCCTAAAGTGTTGTCACTTTAGGATTTTATCCCTAGAAAATTGATCTTTGACCTAGTTGAAGCTACAAGAAGGGAGAAACGATATCTAGGGCCCAAAAGTGCTTGTATCAAAGACATCCTTCTCCTCAAAGCCTAAAACCTAAGGCCCAAATGTACTTTCAACTTAGGGTTTAGAATCTACCTCTTGGTTTCAAGTAGATAAACCTTCAATATTGGATGCATTTGAGACTCCGCAACCATAGAAAGGCACTAATATAGAAACAATTCTTTTGGTGAAATTAATTGATAAAACCTCTCTCAAATATCTCAAGTATTCTACTAACCCTACTAACTCTAACCCTAGAAAACTCACTATATCTCTTGTTGTTGTTATAAAAAATTTCTATAGCCATGTAAAACTACATTAACTTACTGCATACACCCATCTAAAGGTGTCTTAAATCACTAATAAATTTCCTCTAACAATTGGATAATATTCTATTGGTTATATGCTTACTTTTCATGGTCAATTGTGGTATTTCTAAGCACTAACTATTATTGATGTTACAAATCATTTACTTTTGTACTATAATTGTTTGCTATTGCAAATGTGTAACAACCATTGTAATGTATATTGTCTAGTGTCTAAAAGAGGCAATTTCGCATACTTTAGCTTGGTTATTGTTATATATATGTTGCAAAGTGTTATTGTTCCAAGAAGGTACAAAAATCACCTTCAACCTCTTCTATTTCCTAGACATGGATCAACAAATCAGTGACCAATATAGGAGGAAGTAGGATTGGCTACTAAAATTAATATTTTATCCCTTGAGGTCACCAAATTATCCTCCCTTCTGGTGGACCTCTTCCATCACTAAAATGAGGGAACATCCTACTAAGTTGAAAATGGTAATTTCTTCCATAGTTATGCAAGATTTGGGGATCTATTGTGAGATTCGTACTAGTACAAATCTTGTGATAACATTTTTGCGACATTTCTAGGGATGATTGAATCATTATCCTCATGACACATCTTTGATAAAATTCTCCCGAAGCCCTTATCTTACAAGTTTACCTGTAAAGTCCACCAAGGGTAGCTCCCTCACCTTTCTTTGATGATCCTAGAGGGACCATATAGCAACTCCACAAATCTCACAGAGGTGCACTACCCCTCCTAATACCTACAAAAGAAGGTTTCCTCACAACTCACCTATAGAAAAATCCTTTTTCAGCCTTCCTTTATATAAAATGGCTCAAAAGAAATGGGTGCTCAATATCTTCAATCCTTTAGATATCTCTATTATCCCAAGATACCCTCGACAATTTACTCCTAAGTTTGAATAGTGGTTTCCCAAGTTTTTTGGTAATGATGTGACTATTGTCGAAGAACATTTGGATAAATTTTGGGCGTTTTTCCAACTTAATCTTGTGTCTGATGATGCTGAAGATGTGGTGATAAAACTCTTCCCATCCATTTTCTCTGATGAGGCTAGGAGGTGGTACAATAGTCTCCCTGAAAAAAGTATCAAGACGTGGAACCAATTTGAGAGACCTTTCTAAAAATATGGGGCACTAAGGAGGACCCTAACTTGTTGTTTATATGACTTACTAAAATAAAAAATATAGATAATGAAATTGTCAACGGAAAGAGAGAAATATACATGAGGGCTAGGATGGAGATCATAAAAAAAATGGACGAGTAATCAAGGGAGAAGCTTATAAAGAGAGAATTGCAAGGTACACTATACAAATAAATGTGCCCCAAGATTCTCCCAGTGACCCTAGGTTTCCTTGACCAAGGCCTCCTCGACCACCTACAAATAATGTCCCCCCTAGTTCCACTTTTCCAAAGACTAATGATATAGACTTGAACATTGACATAAATGGCGTCTTAGCAAAGATAAACATGCATGTACCTCTAACAGATATCATTAAGATCCCTTCAATGAGAAGCAAAGTTGAAAAATTCTTTAGAGTACAAGAGGAAGTGGTACACCCTCATGTGATGTTTCAAGCTAATAATTTCAAACCACATTATGATGAATACCCAACTTTCTACATTTCCTTGAAAATTAACAATCAGCACTTGAACAACTATATACTTGATTCAAGGGTGCATGAAAATGTCGTGTCCTTAAAAGTAATGAGATAACTAGGTTTGGAAGTCACACGGCCTTATAGAAATTTCTATAGGATTAAATCCGGGGATATTCAAAGAAATGATACAACTAGGTTTGGAATTCAAAGTACTGCAATTTGGTATAACCTCCACTGCAGTAAGTTTCAAAACAATTATTCAGGTACAAAATTTCTTTTTTTTTACTGTGAGTAAACCAATACATGTACCTTGATATTTTTTTTATAATATTTAAGTAATCTCGTGACACAGGAAAATTCACTGTTATTTATTCTATTAGAAAGGAAGTAATATTTATCTTTATTAGATACATTACTTCTTGTTTATGTTTTGTTTATCTTAATTCTACTTCCATAATTTTCAATATTTAAAGAACTTAATGAATGAGATGAAGCCTCTTTTATTTCTGGTTATTAATTATTGAAACCCTAGATTAAAAACTAGGGCATGAAAGGTATTATACTGGGTTATTTCTGTGAGATGCCTTGACATTGTTCTTTGAGCCTAGAACAATCTTAGGAACATCTTTTTGGTGCTTTTTCCAGGGAACAAATTTGAAAGACTTCTCTTCCCCGGGAGAAAGACATTGAACATATCTCATTTCTGACAGTGAATTGAATCAGACACTTGCATGATCTTTAATTATCCCTCACCTGGCAAATCTATAGTTTGAAGAACCCATTTATTTTGCTGGTAATTATTCTATTTCAAACTTGGCATTCGGAAGGAAGAATACTAGAAAAAAGTACACAATAGTACACAACATAGATCAACCTCTTCTTCTTCAGGTAAGATTTTTCAACCTAAAGGAACTCAATCAAAAGTTAATACTTCTGGAGCAAAGACTAGTATTTATAAATCTAAGTTGATAGTTTCTAAATCAAAATCTAGTTCATCTGAATTTCAAATTAAAAATCATGATATAACAACTAGTTCTTTTGAATTAAAAAATAGTGATTCAGATTTAGGAACTAGTACTTCTAAGCTTGGAGATTATGAATCTAAATTTACTATTATTGATTTAATAGTTTATACTTCTGATTTGAAACTTAAGATTTCTAAATTTATTAATGAAGATAAACCTACTCTTGTAAAACCTGAAAGTATAGAACTTGAAATAAGTGTTGATTTTGTTAAGTTAAAGGTCAATTTTCCAGAGCTTAGGGTTACCATTGCTAAATTTTATGAAGATCAACCTCATATAACTACTTGTTCAGAAGCCTCTTTTTTGTTCAGAGTTTTCAATTGTTATATCTCCTATATTTTCTCCAAGCAAGGTTGAAGACCATTGTCTACACTTAATTATATTTTCTACACTTAATTATATTGATCTTCTTTATCCATTGATTTATTTTCTTCTTTCCCCATAACTTATTTCCAGACCATTGTCTACACTTTATAATCCACTTGAACATATACCATCAATTTCCCTTTTCTTTCCTTCAGGTACTCAAACCTTAGGGGAACAAGTTTTTGAGACCTACTATAATCATTTTTTTGATCATCAAAAGCTTCTTCAAGAAATAATGGTTGGGAATGTAAATCAACCTCCACCACCTCCTCCAAGGTTATTCAATAAGGTTGCAGCTATATATGATCCTCTCGTACTTCTTAGGAATCTTAATGATCTTCCTAACAATTACTTAAAAATGCTTCCTAAATTCAGTAGCGAGAATGAGATCACAGTTGTAGAACATTTGTCCTTTTTTGATGAATTTGTTGATAATTTTGGTCTTGAACATGAGGATGTATATATGAGACTTTTTATACAAACCTTTGAGGGGGAGGTGAGAACCTGGTTCAAAGGGATTCCTCCAAATTCCTTAGATTCTTGGTATTCCCTATAGACTTCTTTTCTTAGGTAGTGGGGTGAGAAAAAAATATCATCTTTACTTCCTAACTGAATTTGGAGCTTTGAAACAAAAGAATAATGAATCCATTTTTTATTTCGTTAAAAGATTCAATAAGACTTATAGTAAAATTCTAGTTGATGTCAAGCCTTCAGAACCAACTGCAAAGGTCACCTTTGCAAGAGCTTTTGATCTAGATTTTTCCTTACTTTTGAGGAATTAAGGTCTTGAACTTTAATCAATATGCAAGAATATGCAATTGAAATTGAATCTAACTTGATAGCCTCTAGGAAATTTAAAGTTAAATCTGAAACATGGACTAGAGAAACAAGAAAATTTAGAGAACAAGGAGGACCATCTAGTTCAAATAAAAACTCCCAAGATGAAAAGATCGAGGAAATGGATAAATTGATACAGGACTTATCTAATAAATTAGCCAGAATGGAAATTGATAAGGTTAAACCTGAACCTAATATTAGAAACCCTAATTTAGAAAGAATTTTAATTCTTAGTTTCAAAAAAGACCTCCTAGGAACAATGATCAACAAATTCAATCTCCCTTGAAAGATGAAAATATGTTAGATGGGGATGAAGATCAAGAAAATGAGAATGTAGAAGAAGAAATGAACTTAGTCTATGATGATGAGGTTAACCCACATGTAACTCAAGAAGAGTATGAACAATCACTTAGTTTTGATTAGTTCTTTAATGAAGAAAATATCAACAATGTTGATACACCTTCTTTTCAGTATAGGCAATTTTCTGATGCAATGATCAGGGGATCAAATTTTGCTCAAAAATTCAAAGTGCTCGGAATTGCTTCAAACTAGACGAGAGCATAGGTCTCGTCATTGCGAACCCAACGCAACTCATTTCATCTCAAATGGATGTCGGGAGCGAGAGATATTGCAATCTGTTCATAAAGTCAAACAGACAAAAAAAAAATGATGCTGACTGTACAGTCCGTACAGGCTGACGTGGCAGGGTCGTACGACCGTATGCTGACATGGCAGGAGTGATGTGGCATATTATGATTGGCAGGCATGGTCGAATCTGAATGCGACACGTGGCATTTCGTTGGTTAATGGTAAGGTGCCACGTGGCCCAATCATGGGCTGCCACGTGGCACCCCTTTATCGGTTTATGGGTCGTTATGTAAAATTATTGGAGTCCATGGGGTTCGACCCCCGGACCTCCCCCACAGCATAGCACCTTCGCAAAGACCATCTGACCAATGGACCACCGGATGTGCCTTTTTATGTATATGTGTTTGATTATATTTGAATTCAAACTATGTAATAAACGACGGGGGGTCGGGTCGGGGCTTAGCCCCGACCCGTAGTCATATTGATATAACATGTGACCACATATGAATACACCACATGGGAGTTGTAACGGGTATAACCCCGACCACCGTGGAATTGTGTGGCACTTATATATATAAGCCCTGGTTCTATTGCATGTTATATGACCTTTGGCTATACGGAAAGGTGTGCGGGCAGTTTTCAAACGGTTTGGTAGTTAGCCATTTTCACAAATGCGCAAGGTCATATGACCTCCATGTGCCCGGTTCTAGGTGGTTAGGGGTTGGCGCACCCATAACCATCCTACAGTTTGCATCGTTGGCGCTGTTGTGCCTGATGCTGGGTTTTCACGCTATTCATTGCGTGTGTGCCAGGTTCATTCAAGAAGGGTGTGATTTGTAGATGCAGAGACAGCAAGCTTGAAGGGGGGACTTCCAGGAGGCCTAACTTCTTCGTTTTTCGATCGATTGAGGTGCCGAAAGAGCCCAGACAGGGGTTTTTGGA
>SNQJ01S0016755.1:48861-89635 GCA_010110895.2 Picea sitchensis
TGCTCGAAATCACTTCAAACCGGATGAGAGCGTAGGTCTCGTTGTTGTGAACCCAACGCAACTCATTTCGTCTCAAACGGACGTCGGGAGTGAGATATATTGCAATCTGTTCATAAAGTCAAACAGGCAAAAAAAAAAGATGTTGATTGTACAGTCTGTACAATCCGTACAGGCTAACGTGGCAGGGACGTACGACCGTACGCTGACATGGAAGGAGTGATGTGGCATATGATTATTGGCAGGCATGATCAAATCAGACTACGACACGTGGAATTTTGTTGGTTAATGGTAAGGTGCCACGTGGCCCAATCATGGGCTGCCACATGGCACCCCTTTATTGGTTTATGGGTCGTTATGTAAAATTATTGGAGTTCGTGGGGTTCGACCCCCGAACCTCCCCCACAGCATAGCACCTTTGCAAAGACTGTCCGACCAACAGACCACCGGATGTGCCTTGTTATGTATATGTGTTTGATTATATTTGAATTCAAACTATGTAATAAACGACGGGGGGTCGGGCCGAGGCTTAGCCCCGACCCGCAGTCATATTGATATAACATGTGACCACATATGAATACACCGTGCGGGAGTTGTAACGGGTATAGCCCCGACCACCGTGGAATGGTGTGGAACTTATATATATAAGCCCTAGTTCTATTGCGTGTTATATGACCTTTGGCTATACGGAAAGGTGCGCGGGCAGTTTTCAAACGGTTTGGTAGTTAGCCCTTTTCACAAATGCGCAAGGTCATATGACCTCTATGTGCCCGGTGCTAGGCAGTTAGGGGCTGGCGCGCCCATAACCATCCTACAGTTTTCACCGTTGGCGCGGTTGCGCCCGGTGTTGGGTTTTCATGCTATTTATTGCGTGTGTGTCAGGTTCATTCAAGAAGGGTGTGATTTGTAGATGCAGAGACAACAAGCTTGAAGGGGGGACTTCCAGGAGGCCTAACTTCTTCGTTTTTCGACCGATTGAGGTGCCGAAAGAGCCTAGACAGGGGTTTTTGGACGCTCTGAAGCCATTGGAGAAGTCGGTTTGTCAGTTTGAGCATTGTAAGACATGTTTTTGAGAACTTTTGAGCAATTAATAATAATGATCCATTGGAAGCTGGACCTGGAGATGTAGCCCAAGAGAGGGGTGAACTCCTTTATCAATTGTTGTGTTTATGTGCTTATGTTCATTGATTATGTTGTTGTCTATGTGTATTTTGCATGAGTAATCCCTTAATCTATGTGTTGCAAACTAATCCATTTGCTTTAAACACATAACATTTACATTGCAATAATTTCAAGTATTTCAAGTCTTCTTCATTTTTAGATCATGCAATTCAGGCTGAGTTGCATAATACATATGACCTTAGACCTAGACCAAAAAATAATAAAGTTGTTGATCCCAGTCAATCAAAGAAAAATTTGACAAAAGACAAAAGTAAATAATTTATTGCTTCAAAGACATAGTCTGGTCAACCAACAACCAAGGTAACAAAAATTGAACCAAGAGAACTGGAAAAATCAGTAGGTTCTTTTAATCTGGAACATGAATTAAAAAAAATCAAAATTCTAGTACCATTATTAGAATTGGTTAAAAATCTATTGTATAAAAAACAAATTTCAAAGATCATAATTTTTTTGGATTCATATATTCATGCTAGTACCATTAATATTCAGGATGAGTATCCTACAATAATGTTTGGACCTCATATTGAAGAAGTTGGTGATTGAGTAGCCCCATTTTACATTTCACTAACTGTACATGATCACCTTTTACATAATTGCTTGTTAGACTCAGGTGCATCACACAATTTGATGCCCAAGATAATTATGGAAAAATGGGATTACAAATAACAAGACCTTATCAATATCTTTATTCATTTGACTCCAGGAAAGTGAAATGTCTTGGAATGATTAAAGACTTGGTAGTAAAATTAGCCCAAATCCCTACAAAAAGTATCTTAATGGATGTAGTTGTGGCTGACGTGCCAACAAAATATGGGATGCTTCTCTCAAGATCTTGGGTAGCCAAAATAGGAGTATCTTTACAGCTAGACCTGAATTATGCCACAATTCCACTTTTTGGTAGGTAATATACTAGATTATATAGGGAAACCAAATTGGCCTATATAGTCAATGATCCAAAAAATTCCAATAATTAGCATGTGTATCTTGCTGACCAAAATTTGGTAATTTGTATATTATATGTAAATAATGAGTTAGAAAATTTTTTATAAATAAAAGAAATCGATGATTGTGAAGGTCATGTTAATATTGAAGAAGGGATGAGGAAGATGTATTTTGATGGTGCCTCTTCATGGGAAGGATCTGGAGTTGGTATCTTATTTATATCTCCTTTAGGTTATAAAACTATCCCTTTTTATTTTAGTTGGTATCATATTCTACAAACAATGTGTGTGAATATGAAGCTTTGGTGATAGGCCTAGAAACACATAGAAAATTGAAAGTCAAGCATTTAGTGGTTTATGGAGATGTTGAATTAATAATTAAACAAATCAAGCAAGTCAATCAAGATAAACATCCAAGGATGAGGTCATATATAATCTATGTATGGGACCTAATTGAATTTTTTTTTCTTCCATTCAATAACCAGAATTCATAATCAACAAGCAGATTCCTTGGTTGTTGTAGCCAGTACTTTTAGACCACCAAATGTCACAAGTTTAAAATATCAAATTAAATTAAGGAGCATGATTTCCATTCCAGATAATTTCCAACATTGGCAAGTCTTTGAGGATGATCAACAAATCAAACTATTCCTAGAAATGGTAGAAGAAATTTTTGAAACTCATATAGACTAGGAAAATCAAAACGATGCAATCTGGACACAATAGGAAAATGAGACTCATGAAGAGTTCAAAAATAAAATCGTTCATCATAAAATGCTATTACTAAAAAATAATCAAATTTCAAATGGTTTAATACCTCTATAAAGACTTTTTTATCATAATGACATTCCTTTAAAAACTTATGTACAACCACAGTTAGATGAACTAGTGGAAGATTGCAATATTGGAACTGAAAAGAATCCTAAATTTGTAAAACTATCCAAATATTTTCTTGTTGAACAAAAATAGAAATATGTTGAGTTACTCAGGGAGTATATTGAAGTATTATCCTAGTCATACGAAAACCTTAAAACATGTGATACCAACATTATATAACACAAAATTCCCTTGAAACCTGGTGTGAAACCTTTTAGAAAAAAACTTAGGCAGATTAATCCCATCTTACTTCCTACCATAGAAAAAGAACTTAATAAATTGTTAGATGAAAAAATAATTGTACCACTTAGATATTATGTTTGGGTGGCCAATCTTGTGCCAGTAAGAAAAAAGAATGGGGAAATAAGATTATGTGTATATTTTGGGAATCTTAACAGATCATTATTAAAGGACAACTATCCACTTCCAAAAATGGACCACACGCTACAAAGAGTGGTAGGTGTGAATAGGATTTATATGATTGTTGGCTTCTCTGGTTATAATCAGATTACAGTGCAGAAAGAATATAGAGAGAAAAATTCATTTACCACACCATGGGGCACCTTTATGTATGATAGAATTCCATTTTGTTTAATGAATGCAGGGGCGACATTCCAAAGAGCCATGGATATTGCATTTGTGGGTGAGAAAGATAAGTTTGTAGTTATTTATTTGGATGATTTGACAATATTTTATGATTATGATGAAGATCATCTAAAGCATCTTAGACAGACTTTTGAGAAATGCACGAAATGTGGCTTATAATTAAACCCTAAAAAGTCTCATTATTTAATGCAAGAGGGAAAATTACTGGGTCATATCATTTCTAAAGAAGGAATTAAAATTGATCCAAAGAGAATTGAGGAAATTGACAATACACATTTACCTATAAACAAAAAACAGATTCAATAATTTTTCAGTAAAATAAACTTTTTGAGGAGATTCATCCCTAACTTTGTAGAGATTGTTAAGCTCTTAACATATATGTTGAAAAAAGATAACAAGGTTAAATGGTCAACAAAAGAAAAAGATTCATTTCAACACATTAAGAAAGCTCTAGGAGAAACATCGATACTGGTAAGCCCCAATTTTTCAAAAGAATTTATTATATTCTCCTTTGCATCTAAATATATTGTAGTTGTTGTTCTTTTACAGAAAAATGATGAAGGTTTTGAACAATCAATTTCTTTCTTCAGCAAAATCCTTAGGGACTCGGAATTAAAATATAATATTATGGAAAAATAGGATTATTTAATGGGAAAAGCATTAAATTCTTTTAGGACTTATATTTTTCAATCTAAAATCATTGCATACGTTCCTAGTAGCACAATTAAATATATCATGAGTCAACCTGACAGTGATGGAAGGAGAGTTAAATGGTTGGTTAAAATACAAGAGTGTGACCTTGAAATAAAACCTACCAAGCTAATTAAAGGTCAGGGTCTAGCAAAGTAGTTGGTTGAATATAATTGCAAAGTCCTAGGAATCAATCTTATCACTTCAACTTCTGAAAGTCCTTCAATAGAAGTAGAAGAAACTAATGAGCAACAACCTGAGAATAGGATAGATGAAAAAATTTCATCTTCTCCTTAGTACAAAGATATTATTTCATACTTGAAAACATTTCAATATCCATCTAATATGACTCTAGCAAAAGCTAGATCACTTAAATTACAAACCATAAAATATTGCATAATAAGTGAGAATCTTTACTAGAAAGGTCCTTTAGGTTTTTTGTTAAATTGCCTTGTTGATTCTAAAACTGAAAATGAAATTGATGAGTTTCACAAAGGAATATGTGGGGGACATCGTGCATGGAGAGATACAACATATAAAATCCCAAGAGAAGGATATTGTTGGCCTAAATGATTTTCATATGTAAATGCAAAAGTTAGATCCTATACAGAATGCCAATTTTTTGTAGGAAAATAATATTTACCCTCCAAGTTACCCCTAGTACCAATTAAGGATGAAGCTCATTTTCAACAGTAGGGTTTAGATTTCATAGGAGAGATTCATCCTTCTTCTAGTGCTCAACATAAGTGGATTCTTACAGCCATAATCTATTTTTCTAAATGGGTGGAAACAATTCCAACCAAAAATGAACATGATGCAGTGATAATCAATTTCCTTGAAGAAAATGTCCTAGCCAGATTTGGTTGTCCACGCGCCTAATGTTATTTCTTTGCCTACCTTGAGGGAGATGGGGGGGTTATTCTTGATTGATGATTATCTTTTATGGGTGTTGATTATTCCTTTCGATCTAATGATTTCAAATGTCTTTGTGATACTTCTTGACCTATGATGTTTCATTGACATTTGTATGATGGAATTGATACGTTATCTTTAGACTTTGTGTTGATTCCAAAGTGTTTGATGATCCTATGTGGATGCAAGGTTTATTATTCTATCTTATGTCTTAAATGAGTTTATTGTTGATTATTTTCTCATTGACTAATTCACATTTTTCATCCTCTTGCTGGAATGGTATGCTTAATATCTTCAACTTTTATACTTTTGCATGTATATCTTAATCTTTTGTTTCAAACTCTAAGTCTAAATTGCATAATTGTTGATCCTTCTTTTGAGTTGAGACTTGGCACATGTAGTTTCAGGATACTCATCTAAAACCACCATGTTATCGTTGAATAAACTTAACACTCTTATAAATTGGCTTAAAGGCACGAAATATATTTTTTATAGTATTGGCAAGTCTTATTTTGATCGCATGGTTGATATCATTTTTCTGTTTTGCAGGAGCAAGTTTCCAAGCCCACTTTGTTCACATGACCTCTCCAACCTTGAGAGGCCTATGGGAGAATCTCTTGATCCTTTCCCACAACCTTTACCTTTATTCTTTATAGACTTATCCTTATTAGGAAATGGATTATCTTGGCTTGTAGTTGTCTCAAAATCTGAATCCCCCAACATTTTTGGATCTACCTTTCTTGCAAGCCTATCCCTGAACCTTCTCAAACTGATCTATAATGAGTCATTTTTAGACTTACCCCTTTCCAAAACCGAGGCCTAAGGCCCATTCATACTCTTGATTGTGAGTCATTTTCATGACGTCGCCTAATGCATGTTAGTTATATATCACATTTGTATCGCGCATAGTGGTCTGGCGTAGGGACCTTTTCCTTAGCCTAGTTGTATTCCCTCTCCTCGCGATATTGGCATGTCTACCATATGTGATGTGCATATTGAGTGGACTAACCATTGATGTGCACTTGGTTGGAGTCGATCTCTTTATTTCCACTCGTCGCTACTTGTGACGTTAAATCATCACATGAAGTCTTGTATACTTCACCTCCATCGTTTTCCCTTCATTGCAGCTTAATCACCACATCCTTCATCACTATATGTCCTCGCTCCACTCCATGACACCTGGTTTCTTAAATCCTACCTTATATATTTTTTTCTAAATTTTGGTCTCTAGGTGAGGAACCATGACCAATGGAATCCTCAGGGGGCATGGAACCTTGACTTGTGTAATTTGGGCTTAATTTTCTAACTTGTAATTTTATTTTATTTTTTATTTTGTACATATTTTTTGAATATATTTTTATTTTATTTCATTTTTATTTTTATTTTATTTTATTTTATTTTCATTTATATTCATTTTTTCCCATGGTTTTGAAAAACCGCATGGTATTGCACGTGCTTTTCCCCCTAGAATTACTATAGGTATTTACTTTTACTCGAGGGAAAACGAATTCCCATTAAATATTTAGTTTACGGGGTAAATTCATTTTTACGTGGGAAAACCATTTATGTTAAATAAACTAACCATTTAACATGTACATCATTTTTCTCATAAATAAACATAAAAAATAAAAACAAATCAGATTTTTCGTTTTATTTATTTATTGTAAATTTCATTTCATTTTTTTTCTTTCTGATTTAGTTTTAATTTAGACTTTTTTTTGTTTCTCCCTCACCCACCAAAATATAATGTACTATCCCAATTCCATCCCTATTATTCCTTACATGTACTTATAACATTTCCCATGAGAAATCAACGATCAAAACACATCTCCTTCATTTTAGGAATCCCTTCCTATTTTCTAGGATTTTCTTTCTTCCCTTTCGAATGGCGTGGGAACTATATTACCTATAGAAACTTTATTCCCAATGCTTTGAAACTTTAATATATTGTAATGTAATCTAATTAAATTATATTATAACATATTTTCCTTAGTCTTCATCAGAAATTCCATGAGTTGATCATCGTCGGGAGTCTTTTGTATAAATTCCCCCTCTCTTACCAAAATCATGTAGATGATATGTGATATATCGTCCATGCAAGTTTTATTTGAATATTAATTTAATAATAATTGTGGAAAAGTGTGCAGAAGCGAGAGGGGTTAATCTAATGTTTTATTAACCCATCATAACCCTAACGCGTCAGGAGTGTGAGCCAGAATGTGAAGTCGACGTTGTCATCGGAATTATCTCTTACCACTACCTTACCCAGCCTCTCGACGACCAAAATTACCGACTATTCATTGTTCATTATTCTTTTGGGGAGATTATTATAATATATTAATTGAAAATTGTGGAGTGATGATATCTTAATATTGTTTTAATCCCCTTCAAATACATGTCGTTGAGAGTGTTAGCTTCATTGTTGGGAATTACCATCAATGAATTTACCAAGATTTACTTCAACCCTGACGATGACCAAGCCTTGAATATATTGTCTTTAAAACAGTATTTTAATATATTCCCTTGAAGAACATGCACCCATTGACCTTTTTTATAAAAACAATTTGGGAAAAATGTGAAGTATTTATATTTGAATATTAAATAAAATCTCATGGGAATCCCAGCTCATAGTCATCGAGAGTATGGAGCTCATCGTCATTGGGAGTGAAGTGATTATCGGAAGTGAAGTCGTCATTGGGAGTGTGAAGTGGAGTGAGAGCTCGTGTGTGCATGCATAAACACCAATGAACAATCCTTCGAGGGGACTTGGGGTTATCATATGGGATTATATCCCATAGACTATGTTTGTGTTGGTGGGGGGGGGGCGGGGAGATATCACTATTTTTATGTTATTTATTTATTTTATTTTTTTCTCTTGTTTTAGTTTTATTTATTTATTTATTTTCATTTATAAATTTTCATTAATTACTTTTTTCTCATAGGTACATGAAGTATACAAACCTGATTGGGCCTAATGGTTAAAAACATGTGTTTCCTCCTTGGAGGTCATAGGTTTAAATCCAGAGGGGGTAGCGTAATTACTATTATTTTATTAGTTTTAATTTTTGTAATTTTTATTTTTACATTAATGGCGATAATTAGAATAGTTTAATTTTTATTTTTATTGTATATTAGAGGTAAATTTTTGTTTTTTATTTTTTTTAATAATTGTAAATAATGTAGATTAATGTAAATAATTTTGTTTTTTTTAATTATTTTCCTAATTTGAAAAAAGGAAAATTAGCTAAAATTATATTGCAAGGCATAGGTCCCATGCCCACCTTGGTTCCTATTCAAACTATATATAGGGGATAAACCATTTAAATTGTTAATTGTTGAACTCTCTTATGCATGCGGGATTTATTTTTTGTAGGTTGAGGATCAACAGTCCAGATTCACCCACGGGCTTAATCGATAATTGTGAGCAACATTTTTTAAACCTGCATAACTTGGGCTATAGGTGTCGAAATTGGGTCCATGATACCTCCATGGAAAGAGATCGGATAGAGGAATGCAGTGGAAAATCTTTCTCGGACGGATAGGTGATATAAGACGTTAGAAAATGCAAAAAAAATAAAATTATAAAATAAAATAAAATAAACAACAACAACAACAACAAACCATGGATTCAGGGGCAGAAATGACTATGCAGACTTCAAGTAGCCATATATGGGGCTAAAGACAACGAAATCAAGCCAAGGATCGATCGTAGGAAATATGGAAAGGAGAAGAACAGGATGGGATAGCAAGTATTGGCATATATTGAGTAGAAATTGTCCAAAAATGAAAAATATATAAGAAACTCGAATACAGTTGAAGAACTGACTATGCAAACTTCAGACAGTTGTATCTCAAGCTATAGGCAATGAAATTGGACCAGCAATATCTCAATGGAAATTTGAGATAGAGGAGAAGAATATCAAAAGGTATTAATCAGTAGAAAAACACAAGAAACACCCATAACACCTCAAATAATAGAAGACGACAACAACAAGCTAAATGAATTATATTTTTTAAATAAATATCATTTGTAAATTGTCATATGGAGAATGTAACCACCCAGGGGTCTCTTCATATTCCATTTGTAACTCCAACATCTACATTTTCAAAAATGCAAAAGAAATTTGGAATGTAAAAAAAGACAAAACAAAGGGAAATAAAAGGAACAACCGCTAGAGTTAAAGAGTCTCTCTTGTTTTATAAAAGACAACTCACTAAATGTGATGATGGATTTTTTCCATTTGTGATGAAATACAATACTATTAATTCCGAGTTAATAAAGAGCAAGAGGCATTCCAGAAATATGTGATTTTGGTGCATGTACACAAGACTATTCTTTGTGCATTTGTATTTTTCTTGAGTAGCATAGAATTTTGTTGCATGAACTATTTCTTCACTTTTTTCTATATGCTCATGTTGTCCCATGTTTCCTTATGAGTACAAAAATAATGTTATGAATGCATTGAACAACCAATTTTCTATGTATTTGCAACATTGGTGTTATCACGTATCATTAGCATACGTGAATTATTTCTGATTTTGATGATATTATCTCTCATTGTATTCACTAATTTAGTTTTGGTCTCGAGATAGGTTAGAATTAGTTAGATTAGGTTAGATTTCTTTCAGTTAGATTGGTCTTAGAATTAATTAGGAATATTTGGGGGATAGTCCATTGTCTTTACCCTTTTTATTATTTTTATTATGAGTGGCAACGAGGCCCATATGCTCGTCGAAAACCCTACACCAAATGAGAGTAGGTCTAATTGGGACTTGTCATTGGGTGTTCTCCCTTACCTGCTTGGCAGGTCATTTGGACCTATCAAGAAAGAGGTTGACCATGTATGTGAGTTTTTAAGCTCATATTGTGGGGTTTTCCTCTAAAGCGGACTCTTTGTTATACTAGTTGAGAAACATAGTCACGTTACAGCCATGAAATCCATGATTTTCTTAGTGCATTCAAATTAGGAAGGGTTACAAAATATTTGGATCATTTTACCCCATAAATAGCAACCTGAAACAGAAATCTTGGGTGATTATGGATCCATAATGAGGAATCCTAAGTAGATATGAGTCCAATAAGTGTATTTTACCTCATACTAAACAAAAGAGAAATAAAATACCCCAAAGGAGTACCAAGAGGGTTGAAGTGTACCAAATTGGTGACCAAGGGACAAACGGTAAGAGACGAAGGGTAGAAAGGGACCCCACATAAGCATTAGATATCTGTAAGAAGCTATATATCTTAGCTAAAGTAGAGGGGAATCAAGGAAGGTGTTCCAAATCAGAAGGATGGTAGAGAGATATCATGTCATCATTAGGGGTTTCATGAATGGACATTCCATAGAAGAGGGTCACATTGTGGAATCCTTGGTGGGTAGGTGTATGTGAGTGCTAAAGTGTGAAATGAATGCACTTTACACTGTGCCCCTTGTAGGCACTATCCATAAGATGGGAGTAGTAGCATGGAAATCAAGTATTGCATATATTGAGTAGAAATTGTCCAAAAATGCAAAACATATAAGAAACCTAAATTCAGCTGAAGAACTGACTATGAAAAATTCAGACAGTTGTATCTCAAGCTATAGGCAATGAAATTGGACCAGAAATATCTCAATGGAAAGTTGAGAAAGAGGAAAAGAATATCAGAAGGTATTAATCAATAGAAAAACACAAGAAACACCCAGAACACCTCAAAGAATAGAAGACGACAACAACAAGCTAAATGAATTATATTTTTTAAATAAATATCATTTGTAAATTGTCATAGGGAGAATGTAACCACCGAGGGGTCTCTTCATATTCCATTTATAACTCCAACATCTATATTTTCAAAAATGAAAAAGAAATTTGGAATGTAAAAAAAGACAAAACAAAGGGAAATAAAAGGAACAGCCGCTAGAGTTGAAGAGTCTCTCTTGTTTTATAAAAGACAACCCACTGAATGTAATGATGGATTTTTTCCATTTGTAATGAAATACAGTACTATTACTTATGATTTAATAAAGAGCAAGAGGCATTCCATAAATCTATGATTTTGGTGAATGTACATAAGACTATTCTTTGTGTGTTTGTATTTTGCTTGAGTAGCATAGAATTTTGTTGCATGAACTATTTCTTCACTTTGTTCTATATGCTCATGTTGTCACATGTTTCCTTATGAGTACAGAAATAATGTTATGAATGCATTGAACAACTAATTTTCTATGTATTTGCAACATTGTTGTTATCACGTATCATTAACATATATGAATTCTTTCTGATTTTGATGATATTATCTCTCATTGTATTCACTATTTTAGTTTTGGTCTCAAGATAGGTTAGAATTAGTTAGATTAGGTTAGATTTATTTTAGTTAGATTAGTCTTAGGATTAATTAGAAATGTTTGGGGGATAGTCCATTGTATTTACCCTTTTTATTAATTTAATTATGAGTGGCAACGAGGCCCATATACTCGTCGAAAACCCTACACCAAATGAGAGTAGGTCTAATTGGGACTTGTCATTGGGTGTTCTCCCTTACCTGCTTGGCAGGTCATTTGGACCTATCAAGAAAGAGGTTTGACCATGTATGTGAGTTTTTAAGCTCATATTGTGGGGTTTTCCTCTAAAGCGGACTCTTTGTTATACTAGTTGAGAAACATAATCACGTTACAGCCATGAAATCCATGATTTTATTAGTGCATTGAAATTAGGAAGGGTTACAAAAGATTTGGATCATTTTACCCCATAAATATCAACCTGAAATAGAAAGTTTGGGTGATTATGGATCCATAATGAGGAATGATAAGTAGCTATGAGTCCAATAAGTGGACTTTGCCTCATACTAAACAAAAGAGAAATAAAATACCCCAAAGGAGTACCAAGAGGTTTGAAGTGAACCAAATTGGTGACCAAGGGCCAAACGGTAAGAGACGAAGGGTAGAAAGGGACCCCACATAAGCATTAGATATCCCTAAGAAGCTATACATCTTAGATAAAGTAAATGGGACTCAAGGAAGGTGTTCCAAATCAAAAGGATGGTAGAGAGATATAATTTCATCATTAGGGGTGTCATGAATGGACATTCCATAGAAGAGGGTCACATTGTGGCATCCTTGGTGGGTAGGTGTATGTGAATGCTAAAGTGTGAAATGAATGCACTTTACATTGTGCCCCTTGTAGGCACTATCCATAAGATGGGAGTAGTATCAAGTTACAAGAAAGTACATAATCATGCAAATAAAAAGAAAAACAAATTGAAGATAAGAGTAGCAACAAGAAAGGAAATAATGCATCGCGAGAAGACTACTAATACAGGAATCAAGAACTAATGCACATACATGGTGAGCAGGTAGTTTCCACTTTTCAACTTCAATCAAGTGCCTAAATTGTTTGTGGAGACCCCATGCCCCAATAAATAGTGCAAGGAGAAAAGTCATCACACATGTGTGTAGGTAATATGATATCAAGCATGTATAAGATAGAGAAAATTAAATAATGAGAAGCAATGAAATGCATGGGGACAAAAGAATGTCAAGACGAGATAAAACCAACTCTAAATACTAAAAGAAAAGTAGACAAAATATGAGAACTACCATGTTAGTAAAATAACAACTAGACTATGAAACAAAGTATATGTAAGTCTAATCACTACGAAAGTAAGATAGAAACTAGACTATGAAAGTAAATACAACAAATCTAACTATCATTAAAGGAATACAATAGTTAGATTATGAGAATGGTGTTAGAAAGGAAATATGAGACTAAGGGTAAGACATAAAGTGATCCCATTGTTCATATTGTTCATACTCTCCTTGATACTAATGGCTATATTTGTCTATGGCTTAACACTCAATTGGTCCATGATATTTATTTAAAGAGAATGAAGGGTCAGTTGTTGATGATAGATTGTGAGAAAATTATATGAAAAATTATTTTCTTTTGCATTAATATATTTCCTCAAGTGGTTGCATTGGCTATGGTTGTGGAATTTTTTCCTCTTTGAGGGTTTTAACCGTGCAATACAATGGTGCACTAATATTTGATTTGTTTACGTGAGTGTTTTCTTAAGGTGTTCGGCCTGTGTGGAAATATCATGCATGTCGAACAATGTTGGATTGGGCTTGACCACATAGATTTTTCCTTTGTGGGGGGACCAAAGCTCTCCTAAGAAGGTGAATGGAACCACTATCATAATGTCCAACCAAGGGCATCCAAGGAGGATGTTGTAATTGACCTTAACATATAATATAGAGAACTTTGTTGAGATATTTTTGAGCCCAAGGGTTAATGTGAGGATGGTTGTAGAAATTGTATTGGTTTTAAACTTGTTGAATCCTATACAAATCTAATCAAATAAACAAAGGTTGGAGAGGCACAAGATTAGAGAAATGTGAGCAACAATAAAGTTAAGGATATATTTGGGTTCAATGAACACATGCTTAATGATGGGGGTCTTATGTCGGATTTCAACAAAGAAAGGATTTGTGATGTTGAACTTTCATTTCCATTTGGAGGTAGGCTAGAAGGATTGAAAGAGAGGGAAGGACCTTGTAGAATACAAAATTTTGAGGTTATCTTAGTTAGGGCTTGCATGAGAAGCTCACACTACTCAGGGTAAAAGTAGGACATCCATGATAGACATACCAACACTTTGATACGAGCTTATATCATTAAATAGGGCTTTAGCAGGGGATATTGAGAAGATTAGAAGTTGCTTCAAAGAGAAGGTTCTACAAGAGGCCTAGGTGGATTGGTGATCTACTTGGGTTGAGCCCTAAAAATAACCCCAACCCAAGGAATGGTAAAATCACCATTAGTGCCAATCAGGGCGGGGGAACTCAAGAGGTGACCTTACTATCTCATAAGGGATACCCCAATGGGTGGAAATTTAGTGTGAAGGCTAATGAAAAGTTGGCATGTCATAAATGTGTTAGAAATATTGTTTTCATTGATGTCAAAGATGGGGAGAGACTATAGACATCCAAGATAAATATTGTAATATGAAGATTGTTGACAATATTTTTTTTCAATTTTTTATGCTTAGTTTGGATGCCCTATATTTGAATTCATTTTTACTCTAAATGCCTAGAAAAAATGAGAGCATAGGTTATATGGTTGGAAAAAATATTCTGAGAACTTTCCAATGGTATATGGAACTCCCTCTAACTCCTTAGGAATGAGGAGATGTAAATTTTCATATCAGGAAAACTAGCTAGAAAGTTCAGGTCATCCCAGCCAGTCTTTACAGATCGGCCCTTAAAGTGAGCACAAAAACACTGTAAATATAGGATATGTGTGCACATTTGAACAAAATACAAGCAAGAAGATCAATTCTAAGGTATGCATAAGAGATTTGAGGTGCAAAAGAGAAGATAGAGAGTATTCTTGGGGTCTAAAGGTGTGAAAAAGTAGTTTTCTTAGAGTTTTAAGAATGCACTATGAAGGACTAAGGTATATGATGTTGCAAAGTGATTTGTTTTGAGGTTGTGATGCTTCAGTCTGGGATTATATTCTGGGAATTATGCTACTAGGTTTTCTATGACATGAAGGATGAATCTAACTAGGGTTTGAATCTATCTATGGTGTATGAAGCAAAGTGATGCAGGAGCATAGTCAGTAAGTGTGAGTGGAGGACAACTAGATATACACCAGCATGCATTTTGAAGACATTTTGAAATTTAAAAGATGAAACATTAATGTAATAGCTGAAAGGATGTATTTTCTTTTAATGTCTTGGGATTGTAATATAGATCTTGAGCGTTGCTCTCATCTTTCGGTTGTGGACATTTATTGTAATAAATGTAAAGTAGTTGTAGTATTTAATTTCGATAATATAGCTTAGACTTGTAGGAGGGAAAACTTAATAAGACTCCCTCATCAATGTTTTGTATTATTATTCTCATGGAAAGAGAGCAAGAAGAGCATAGGAGAATAGAGAAGATCAGAGATTGTAGAAGTTGTATGAGCAGATAGTTGTTGCTATAGAAACCATGTACAGAAGCACTTGAATTAATATAAGAATGCTTTGATTCAATTTCATGGTGTTTTATGGTTACTGTATGCATCTATTGAATGGTATGTTTACAGTTTATTTTCAGTCTCTGTTATGTATTTGTTCCAATGCCATGTGTATGTGATTTCATTTTGAACGTATGAAGTATGTGAGAGGGAGAGTATAAGTTTCAATTATTTCTCTTCCTGAGAATTCCTGCAAGGATTGCAGTGAAAGTCCGAAAGGAGTGCGTCGATGAGTTCTGAGTCTTATCTCAGAAAGCTCAGGAGAGATACCATTGACCTTGTACCAATAGGAGTGCAAGTATAGCATAGATCCATGCAAGGTGTGTGCAGGCTGAGGAGAGTCTTAGACTTTTCCAACCCAAGTGAGTGGTTGAAGAACTTATGTCGCAAGGAGTGCACAAAGTTGGAGTGGTCGAATAACCAGAGGTTATTGTGGAAGCCGAAAAGAGGGCACGCAGGATTCCTTAGAATCCTTAAGTTTGCAATGAAGACCAAGCTCAGGAAGGATAGAGACTTAGAGAAGTTCAAAGGAAAGACGAGGGTTGAAGTCACCTCGTGGAAACAAGCTCATAAGGGTTGACGTTGAGTTCTTTGGTCGGGATTCATTAAGGACCTGAACGAACGGTTGGAATTCCTAAAGGAAGAATACTGATTTTCGTGGACAGTCAGATCCAATAGATTTGTGGGAAGGATAAGGCCGAGTGTCTTTTCAACACTTGCAAGCTCGGGAGGGATAGAATCCATCAGATCTGAAGGGGCGAGAGCTGTTGATTTGGAGCTTTGAACATCGAAGATCTAGCAAGCTTTAGAGCCGTTGATTTGAGCTTTGAAAGATCGACATTTCGGAGTCTAAGAGTGTGGAGGATTTTTTCGTAAATCGTGAGTCATGAAATCCTGACGCGATCTGGACCGTCGGATCATGGAGGAATCGGGATCGTTGATCTAAGGTAAGGAAGTCGCGAGTTCGGATATCGAGAAAAGGGAGAAAAGCTACATCGTGAGTTCCAAATATGTGAAATCCCGACGCACTCAGAGGTGGACCCTGGGGTTTGAATGGAGGTCATATGGTATAAGAATAAGGGAGGGGCTAAGGATTGTTAGTCGTATTTCGAGGTTTCAGGAATTAGAGGAGTCGGGGTGACTCGAAATGGAGGTCCAGAAATCGCGAAACGTGAAGCACCTTTGTTTAGGCTCATGGTCACCGTCGGTGGTCGCATGGGTAGAGCTTGCACCTAGTGCTTTCTCGCACAGGCGGGGTTCGTAAAAGTAGACCTGTGGATTTGTTTTCATGGAGGTTCCAGCAAGGATCTAGAGAGCTGCTTCAGCTCAGGAATAGAGGAATATCCATAGATCGGGAGGTCAGCAGACCCTGCCAAGGTAGGGGCACTGCATCAAGTGGTATCAGAGCTAACAACTTGTTGGTATCCCTACATGTTTTTTTCTATTTTGAATGAAAAATGACACCTCATGTAGCTGCCTAAGCCTCATCCTGTAAATATTACTATTTGAGGGTGATTTTTCGATTATAAAAAAGATGTTTGATTACTCTTGTTTTATTTTTATCTTGTATTTTCATGCTTGATTCATGACTGAAAGCATGAAAACGAGCATTAAAACTTAATTTTTCATTATGACTCTATCCAATGCTTGGTTACTAAAAAGTTCATTGTGACTTGTATCTACTTCTTATTCAATATTGGGACGACTTTCCTTTTGAGTTTGTTTGAATATCAATATAATACCTGTGTTGATTTGCATTTGGACTATAATCTTGTTCATTTGAATTCTTGGTAAATCAACTTTGATATCAAATTTTCGATTTGCATTTGGATTGTAAAAAACGTATCCTTTCCTAGCATTTGCAAATCAAGTTTACCTATTACATATTGTGGGAATTAAACACACCAGAATCGTATCTTGTACATTGTCTTGGCTCGTAGGATGAATTGACAGGCCTCTCATTTTGAAATTAAGGGTTTGTGTAGTGTGATGTACTCGTAGCTCTCATCACCAGGAGTGTTCAAACCCCATAATTGAGACCTTCATGTGTATGCTATGATCGCACAAGTTTTATGCTTGTTTTGTTTTCATGATATCCATTCAGACTTATCCCTCTTACCACTACCATATAAAATCTTAGTTAGTTTGGATCGCCCTTGTTACAATATGTTCCAATCCTTAATGGCCTATGTCGTCCGAGTAGATCTGAACAGCCCTGAAGTTTTACACATTTTTTTTTACATAGCAGAGTTCAAACCTGTGATTTCCTGCCTGAGACACGTTTTTGCGGGAAGGTTTCTGGGAAAACCGTTACGAATTAGCCAAAACCCTTTAAAACCCATTTCTGAAATGGGGTCATTTACCTTCCTAAAGGGAAGATTCATCAAAAACAATACAGTTTCAGAGATACAACTCGTTCTTTGGAGGGAAAAATCTCAGAATTTCTTTGCGGTTGAGGTAAGCGTTTTTCTTTGTTTTTCTCAAAGATCCAAGCTTGTTATTGGTTTTGATGGGTTCCAAGTTATATGCCCTTCCTATGTTTATGAGAATGCGGTATACTTTGCCTCTCCATCTCAATAAAAATTTCAACTCTTGCATGTCTAACCTTATTGTCCAAAAACTGTGTGTTCATCCACAAAAAGACTATGTTATCACATATCTACTCTATGTTGCAGTTCGAAACCCATTGGGAGAAAGCCACAATCTGATTTTATGTTCAGAAAACCATGGGAGGAATTATTAGATGTATTAAAGGATAAAAACCCTCCTATTATTGAGTATGATCAGGGTTTCATTAACAAAACAATAATTTAGTTTTAATTTGGCAAACAAGAGGATTAAGCAGGCTGGCTAATACTCAACCAATTTCATTATTTTAAATTTGGATTTATTAGGTGTCTCTTTGGGAGATTGCTGGAACAGTAAATGGTTTTTTGTTTTGATTATGTTATAAAAAATAAAATATTTCATTTTCATTTTTTGTTATTTTTTTTACTATTTTAACTAGCTACGGAAACCTGTAGCTAGCTACAGAAACCTGTAGCTTACCTTTTTTTTTTAAATTAGTTTGAATTCAAGTCAATTTCTCATATAAAATTTAGGAATTGTTAGTTAATAAAATATTTGACTTGCTCATTTCGTTTTTTAAGGATAAGATGTATCTGATGTTGATCTTATGGGATGGAGCATGCTGGATTTAGTTGATCAACTATCTCTTTTGGCTTATTTTGTAAATAAGAGAAAATATTTCATAAATTTTGAATATATAGTTTAATAATGAGTGGCTTTTAGACCCTTTATATTTGAAACTTTTTATATCTTTTTGAGATCTGATCCTATCTTAGAAGATAGGAAGTTTAGCTTACATGAACTCTTTAAATACTCCATATTTTGTCATGGAAATCATCTGGGCTGAGAGCAGAAGATGGACGAGTGATTCCAAGACTCAATGAAACAACATATATGCATTTTGGATTTAGCCTTTTGTTATTGATGTTTTCATTTATGTTTTGTTAATCCTAATATATTTATAGGTCTGATAGCTTTATACTTAATGATCTATGATGTCTGGGATGTTTATATTATAAATACCGTCTATAATTTGTTGCTCATAATATAATTACTGTGATCATATCTTCAATCAGAATGAATGGATTTATCTTTGAATTTTAATTGAATGATGAAATGGATAAGTTACTTCTAGATTTATCTTGTTGTAATCATGTGCAATTATAAGATCACAGGGTTTTATTGGTGTTTTCTCCTCTGTCGTTAAAACTAAGCTGCCAATACATGTTTTGAATTTATTTAGAACAGTTATAAGGTCTATTGCAAATTTGTCTCTTGGACATGGCAGTTGGATGTTCTCCACTCATGTATATGCTTGAATACACCTCACTAACTCACTAACAGGTTAGCTCCTTTGTATTTTTTTGTCATTTACATATCATTGAAGCTAGAATGTATGGTTCAACTTTTGACTATCCATACGTTTATGTTTCATTGTATTTTATTTGCAAGATTTGTTAGATTCATAGAGGAAAACAAAACAAAGTTTTAAATGTGCTTTCTTTATCTATTTCTTAACAGAAATCATTTTCGCGTTTGATTTCGTAAGTTTCGATTAAAGCTTGCAATTTGTAAATGATGTACATAAATGACATTTGTATATTTTTTGCTTAAATACACTTACAATAGTTATATAAGAGCATATGTATATATATAATATATAGTTGTTAGCATTAGTTTAGTTATCCCTTTCTTTTCGTTTTCTTTTTAGGATTTTAGATTGGCTAATGGAGCCATTAAACCCGTTGGAATGAGTTACACCAAATGGCTTGGGTTATTTAGACAACCCTGGACCGGACTCGTTCTTCCAGTTGACAGACCGTCAATTTCACCCGTCAACACAAATATTGTTTTATGTAAACGAGGGAATACAAAGGATAGTTTTGATTTGAATTATGCATGGACAGACTGAAACAATACCACCAAGGAGACCTCCATAAAGAACTTTACCCGGTCCAACCGTGGAGATGGAAATGAGAGAACTTAGTGCTCGGTTAGATTCTATGGATACAGCACAAAGACGAACACCCGATACTGGAGATATCAGTGAAGCTGAAAGAGAGAACGAAGAAGGAGCAGAAGAAGTTGTAGCTGAAGATGTTGCAGAGGAACGTCTATTTAAAGTTGTTGCAAGAATAGGTGCCAGAGCAAAGTTGGACATCCCGATGTATGAAGGAAACTTGGACGTTGAGGAGATGTTATATTGGTTTAGAGCTCTGGATAAATACTTTGATTTTGAAGATATCGAAGAAGATAAGAAGGTTAAGCGCGTTGTCACTAGACTAAAAGGAAATGCAACACTGTGGTGGGATGAACTGCAGGTTGACAAGCATTGCAAAGGAAAACAAAGAATCAAAAGCTAGGATAGAATGGTAGCGAAGATGAAATCCAAATTCATACCCCGAGATTATAACATCAATATGTTTCGAAGAATGAAGAATTTGAGACAAAAAGGGATGACAGTCAAGGAATACACTGAGGAGTTTTACAGACTTAACATCAGAGTTGGTCATCGGGAGAGTGATGATGAAAAGGTCACCAGATACATGAATGGCCTAAGATATGAGATTCAAGATGAAATGAGCATGGTGACAATCAGAAATGTGGAAGATACTTATCAGGTTGCTATGAAAGCAGAAGAGAAATTGGTCCGAAAACAAGGTCAAAGTGACAAAGGTAGAAGTCAGAGAAGAGGCAAAGTTATTGCCCGGGATAGAGTACAGAATCCCAAGGATGAAGAGAAGAAATCACATAACCACCCAGAAAGGAGAGGAAGTTCACAAGGAAGACAATATACTGACAGGAATACTTTTCCTCGAGCAAGAGGAAGAGGAAGAGGTAGAGGAGGTGAAGTAAAGTGTTTTGTCTGTGGGAAGATAGGACACAAATCTTGGGAATGTCCCTATAGAAAAAGAGATGGAGGAGGCGAAGCTCACATTTCATAAGCACAAAGGAAAAATGTTGAGGCGGAAGATGTAGAAGGTGGAAGATCCTTGATGATGAGGAAAATTATCTTGAAGCCAGAGAAAGAGATGGAAAATCCAGTCCAGAGGAACAGTTTGTTTAGAACTACTTGCAAAACCAAGGATAGGGTATGCAAGGTGATAGTTGATAGTGGAAGCATGGATAATATAGTATCCACAAATATGGTGGAGAAGATGGAATTGGAGACAGTTGCACGTCCAAGCCCATTTAAAGTTTCATGGTTGCAAAAAGGACATCAGGTAGCAGTCACTAAACAATGTTTAGTTGAATTTAAAATAGGGGGTTATGGGGATGAGATTTTATGTGATTTTATTCCCATGGATGTCTGTCATCTTTTGTTGGGAAGGCTGTGGAAATATGACATAAATATTATTCATGACGGAAGAAAGAACACTTACACCTTGGAGAAGAATGGTAGGACACATATGTTGTTGCCAATTGAAGACAAGAAGGTGAAAGCAGAATCAAGCAATAATATACTTCTCATGAGTGGGAAGGAACTTCTTGATGAAGTCAAGAAATATCAAGAAATGCAGTTTGTTGTGGTTAGAAAACCTAGAGTCATCTTGACCAATACTTCAATAAGTGATCTACCTGAGGATATTCAGGAACTGGTGGAGAATTTTGTTGATATAGTGGTGGATGACTTACCTTGTTCATTGTTGCCCATAATAAGTATAAGCCATCACATTGACCTTATACCAGGAGCGAGTTTACCAAACAAAGCAGCATACAGATTGACACTGCAAGAGAATGAAGAGGTTAAGAAGCAAGTCCATTATTTGATGGACAAAGGGTTGATTAGAGAAAGGTTGAGTCCATGTGTTGTACCTACAGTGTTAAGTTCGAAGAAGGATGGAGGATGGAGAATGTGTACAGACTCGAGGGCTATAAACAAGATCACCATCAGGTATAGATTTTCTTTACCCAGAATGGATGACTTGATGGATTGCTTAAGTGGGGCAAAGTTTTTTTCAAAAATTGATTTGAAAAGCGGATATCATCAGATTAGAATGAGGGAAGGTGATGAATGGAAGACAACATTCAAGATGAATGAAGGACTGTATGAATGGCTTGTCATGCCATTTGGTTTGACGAATGTGCAAAGTACTTTTATGAGGTTGATGAACGAAGTCTTGAAATATTTCATTGGAAAGTTTGTAATTGTGTATCTTGATGATATACTAATCTTTAGTAAGACTGAGGAAGAACATTTGAGACATTTAACTCTAGTGATGAGGAGGTTGCAGCAAGAGAAGTTGTTGATAAATCTGAAGAAGTCGTCTTTCATGAAGACGGAAATCATTTATTTGGGTTTTGTGATCTCTTCAAATGAGTTGAAGATGGATCCGCAGAAGGTAAAAGCAATCAAAGAATGGTTGTTGCCAAGGAATATCTTTGAAGTCAGAAGCTTCCATGGACTATCCAGTTTTTATAGGAAGTTTATCAGAAATTTTAGTGGGATTTGTGCATCAATGATGGACACAGTCAAGAAAAGACATAAATATTTTCATTGGATAGAGGAAGAAGAGAAAAGTTTCAAGTTGTTGAAAGAGAAAATAATTGAACAACCAATTCTGGTTCTGCCAGATTTCAGTAACACATTTCAAGTGAGATGTGACGCAAGTGGATTTGTGATTGGAGTAGTCTTAAGTCAAGACAATAGACCAATTGCATACTTCAGTGAGAAGTTGAATGAGGCCAAAATAAATTATTCCACGTATTATAAAGAGTTTTATGTAGTCATACAAGCGTTGAAGAAATGGAGGCACTACCTGGTTCCAAAAGAGTTTGTTTTGTATAGCAACAACCAAGCCTTATAGTTTATAACCAGATAAGAGAAATTGAACCAGAAACATGCAAAATGGGTTGAGTTCATGCAGAACTTTACTTTTGTTATAAAGTACATTTCTGGAAATGCTAACAAGGTTGTTGATGCGTTGAGCAGGAAATGTTTGATTCTGCAGGAGTTTCATGTGAAGACCTTAGGTTTTTATAGCCTTAAGGAAATGTACAAAGATGATTCAAATTTCAAAGATTCTTACGAAGCATGTGAGAATCATGTTCTGAGAGATAGAAGCCAATGGATTGAATACTTGATTCAGGACGGACTGTTGTTTAAAGGAAATCAGGTGTGTATCCCAAAGGGTTCTATGAAAGAAAACTTTTTGAAAGAAAAACATAGTGTGGGATTGGCTGGACATTTCGTCCATGATAAAACATTTGCACAACTGAACAGTTTGTATTATTGGCAAAGAATGAGGACAGATGTCAGAAAATTTGTCAACAGATGTAGAATCTGCCAGCACGCAAAGGGTAAAAGACAGAGTACTGGGTTATATCAAATATTTCCAATACCAGAGAGGTCGTGGGATGCGGTAAGCATGGATTTTGTGTTAGGACTGCTAAGGACACAGAGAGGTTGTGATTCCATATTTGTGGTAGTCAATAGATTTCCCAAAATGGCACATTTTATTCCATGTCAGAAAACCAGTAATGTAACACACATTCCAAATCTGTTTTTCAAAGAAGTTGTTTGACTTCATGGTTTACCTAAAAGTATTGTTTCAGACAGAGATACCAAATTTGTCGTTCATTTCTGGAGGACACTATGGAAGAAGTTGGGGACGAATTTATCTTTTATCCCAACATATCACCCTCATATGGATGGATAGACTGAGGTGTTAAATCGAAGTTTAGGGGACTTATTTAGGAGTTTAGTAACAAAACATCACAGTCAGTGGGATTAGATTATGTCGCAAGCGAAATTTTCATATAATGACTCACCTAATAGGAGCACAAGACAAATACCATTATAGATAATGTATGGAATGCAGACAAGAGGAGTATTTGAGTTGAGAGACTTAGATCAAAGTGAGTCCAAAAGTGTTGGAGCGGAAGATTGTGCAGCAGAGATGCAGGATCTCCACAACAAGATTAAAGAGCGGTGGTAGAGTTCCAACCAGGAATACAAGCGCAGAGCGGATCAGTGTAGAAGAGAGCTTCAATTTGAAGTGGTAGATTTAGTCTTAGCACATCTCAAAAAAGAAAGGCTCCCAATGGGAACATATAATAAACTGAAGATGAAAAAGATAGGAACGTATAAAATTTTGAGAAAATTTGAGGCAAACGCTTATGAGATAGAATTGCCAAATGATGTGGGCATATCACCCATATTCAACATAGCAGATCTATATCATTACAGACCCGATGAAGCAAAGAATCATAAGGAAATTCAGTGGGTCAAACAGATGCCTGTAGCTAAAAAGTCGTAGATGGAAAAGATCATTGACAAAAGAGTTAGCAAGAAAACTCGGAGGAAAACATAATTTGAATATTTGGTGAATGGAAATGACACCCGATTGAAGATGCCAGTTGGGAAAGTGAAGCAGATATCCAGAAACATGGACAGTCAGTGCAGGAGCTCATGGACAGGAGTCCATGAATTTTTCATCCAGAGGAGTATGATGCAGGAGCATCATCATCAAGCGTGAGTGGAGGACATTTGGATATACACCAGCGTGCATTTTGAAGACATTTTAAAATTTAAAAGATGCAACATTAATGTAATAGTTGGAAGGATGTATTTGCTTTTAATGTCTTGGGATTGTAATACATATCTTGAGCATTTCTCTCATCTGGAAGTTGTGGACATTTATTGTAATAAATGTAAAGTAGTTGTAGTCTTTAATTTTGATAAGATAGCTTAGATTTGTAGGAGGGAAAACTTAAGAAGACTCCCTTGTCAATGTTTTGTATTATTATTCTCATGGAAAGAGAGAAAGAAGAGCATAGGAGAATAGAGAAGAACAGAGATTGTAGAAGTTGTATGAGAAGATAGTTGTTGCTATAGAAACCATGTATAGAAGCACTTGAATTAATATAAGAATGTTTTGATCCAATTTCATGGTGTTTTATGGTTACTGTATGCATCTATTGAATGGTATGTTTACATTTTATTTTCAATCTCAGTTATGCATTTGTTTCAATGCCAAGTGTATGTGATTTCATTTTGAACGTATGAAATCTGTGAGAGGGAGAGTATAAGTTTCAATTGTTTCTCTTCCTCGGAATTCTTGCAAGGAGTGCAGTGAAAGTCCGCAAGGAGTGCATCGACGAGTTCTAAGTCTTATCTCAAAAAACTCAGGAGAGATATCGTTGACCTTGTACCAGTAGGAGTGCAAGTATAGCACAAATTCGTGCAAGGTGTGCACAGGCTGAGGAGAGTCTTAGACTTTTCCAACCCAAGTGAGTGGTTGAATAACTTATGTCACAAGGAGTGCGCAGAGTTGGAGTGGTCGAATAACTAGAGGTTATTGTGGAAGCCGCAAAGAGGGCGCGCAGGATTCCTTAGAATCCTTGAGTTTGCAGTGAAGACAAAGATCAGGAAGGATAGAGACTTGGAGAAGTTCAGAGGAAAGACAAGGGTTGAAGTCACCTCATGGAAATAAGCTCATAAGGGTTGACACTGAGTTCTTTGGCCAAGAGTCATTGAGGACTTGAACGAACGGTTGGAATTCCTGAAGGAAGAATACCAATTTTCCGTGGACCGTCAGATCTAGTAGATCTACGGGAAGGATAAGGCTGAGTGTCTTTTTAACACTCGCAAGCTCAGGAGGGATAGCAGTCGTCATATCTGAAGGGGTGAGAGTTGTTGATTTCGAGCTTTGAACATCGGCATTTTGGGAGTCGAAAGAGTGTGGAGGAAGTTGTTTTCAGAAATCGCAAGTCGTGAAATCCCAATGTGATCTGGACCGTCGGATCATGGAGGAATCGGGATCGTTGATCTGAGGTGAGGAAGTCGCGAGTTTAGATATCGGGAAAAGGGAGCAAAGCTACATCGCGATTTCTCGATACGCAAAATCCTGACGCACTTGGTTGTGGACCCCAGGGTTTGAATGGAGATCATATGGTAGAAGAATAAAGGAGGAGCTAAGGATCGTTAGCCCTATTTCAGGGTTTCGGTAATTAGAGGAGTCGAGGCGACTTGAAATGGAGGTCCCGAAATCGGGAAATGTGAAGCACCTTTGTTTTAGGCTAGTGGTCATCGTCAGTGGTCATGTGGGTAGAGCTTGTGCATAGTTCTTTCTCGCACATGTGGGGTTCGTAAAAGGATACCTGCGGATTTTTTTTCGTGGAGGTTCCAGCAAGTACCTAGAGAGATGCTTCAACTCAGGAATAGAGGAAGATCCATAGACCGGGACGTCAGTAGACCCTGTCAAGGTAGGGGAACTGCATCACAAAGAGAGGAAATGGAGCATGAAAGTTAAGGGTATGATGATGTTATGTAATAAATGAAGTATGAAGCATGCAGGTGAAGTCATAAGTACTATGTGCATGAAGATCTTAAGTTGGTCCCTATACAGGTATTACTTAGTTGGTGCTCAAATGAGGAGATTGGTGTCTCCAGTAGGTTGGTGCCTACACAATATCTTATTGAGTTGGTTCTCAACTGAGGATATTGGTGTCTCTAGTAGGTTGGTGTCTACAAGATTTGTAATAGTAGGTTGGTGCCTACAAAAATTTATAAAGCTAAGTTTTTTGTGTTTTTATCCCGCAAGGGTTTCCATGTTAAATTATGTGCATTTTAGTTTGATTTAATATGTGCTAATGAATGATTAATGAATGGTTAAATAAAGTAAAAATGTTCTTATACAAATTCACCCCCTCCCTCTCAATATAATCATAAGTTCAACAACAGGTATCAGAGAAGGTGCCTTCAGAAACAATTTAACCACTGGAAGGCAAATCTCAAGCACATATGGATTGTAAGGAAGGTCTCCTTACAAACAAATCTCCTTTGTTCGGTGGAACAAACTATGCATCATGGAGTATAATAATGAAGACATATTTGATGTCCCTTGGTTTTGGTATCTAGGAATTAGTCACAACAGGTTATACGAATGAAGCTAGGAAGGCATCAAGTGAAAACAATGCTTGTTGGAAAGATGGAAAGGATAATAACAAGATGGGATAGTAAGTATTGGCATTTATTGAACAAAAATTTTCTTTAAATGAAAAACATAGAAGAAACTTGAATTCAACTGAAGAACGGGATATGCAGAATTCAAACAGTAATATCTCAAGCTACAGGAAATGAAATTAGACCAGCAATAGCTCAATGGAAATATGAGACATAGGAGAAGAAGATCAAAATATATTAATCAGCAGGAAAACATAAGAAACACCCAGAACATCTCAAGGAACAGAAGACAACACCAACAAGCTGAGTGAATAATATTTTTTAAATAAATATCATTTGTAAACTGCCACAAGGAGAACGTAACCACCTAGGGGTCTCTTCATATTCCATTTGTAAATCCCACATCTACATTTTTTAAAATGAAAAAGAAATTTGGAATGTAAAAAAAAAAAAGACAAAAAAAGGGAAATGAAAGGAACAATTGTTAGAGTTGAAGAGTCTCTCTTGTTTTATAAAAGAGAGCTCACTTAATGTAATGATGGAATTTTTCCCTTTGTAATGAAAGATAGTACTATTAATTCTGAGTTAATAAAGAGCAAGAGGCATTCCGGAAATCTTTGATTTTGGTGGATGTACATGAGACTCTTCTTTGTGCATTTCTCTCTGCTTGAGTAGCATAAAATTCGGTTGTATGAACTATTTCTTCACTTCGTTCCATATGCTCATGTTGTCACATTTTTTCTTATCAGTACATAAATAATGTTATGATCGCATTGAACAACTAATTGTATGTGTATTTGTAGCATTGTTGTTATCACTTATCATTAGCATACATGAATTATTTATGATTCTGATGATATTATCTCTCATTGTACTCACTCTTTTAGTTTTTATCCTGGGATAGGTTAGAATTAGTTAGACTAGATTAGTTTGGTTTCAGTTAGATTAGTCTTAGGATTAATTAAAACTCTTTGGGGGACAGCATGTTGTCTTTCCCATTTTTTTCTTTTAATTCTAAGAAGCAAAGAGGCCCATATACTCGTTAGAAATGTTACTCCAAATGAGATTAGTTCTAATTGGGACCTTCCATTGGGCATTGTCCCTTACTTTCTTGAAATGTCATTTGGACTCGTCAGTAGAAATGACGCTATAAGGAAGGACAAATGAAAATTTGAGTTTGTGGAGTCATTATTGTTAATTTTTATTTTAATTTACTAATGGATCCATCCCATATGCCTTTATGGAGATGTTTTTCTGGTACTCTACCTCCCAAACCTCCTAGGAAGATTTTACATTTCTTGTTGAAACTTAAATTTGATGGCGAGGGTGAAATCTCTGCATTTGGACATGATTTACAATTCTCGAAATTTTGTAGGTCTCACAATATTACTAATAGAAATGTCATTTGCAAGTTGTTCATTGTCCCTTTTGAATGTCAGGTCAAGAGTTGGTGTGAGACTTTACCAGTCGCCTCTTTTCACACATAGGGACAATTTATGCATGAATTTTTGCATGCTTTTGTGAATTATGATTATGATAAATTGTGTGAAGAAATTTTATAGCTTAGGAAGGATGAAGATGAATCTCTTCGAGATTTTTTTATCAGATTTACTCATCTTTTCTATAGATTTCCTCTAGATGATATTCCCTCTAACAATGATTTGATTTCCTATTTAGTGTCTCTTACTAATGAAACATATGAGCCAGTGGATGAAGAATATAAATCATATTTTAATGTTCCTTTACAGGTTGATTTGGATTTAAATGAAAATATTGAAAATACTAATGGCTTAGTTGGACTCCATATGTCTGGATCTTTATTTTCTATCTGGATTATAGAAAAGAGACAGATTATTTTTCAGAAAAAGCATATGTATCCTCTCACCACTACATTCCCCATTTCTTTCCTTGTGATGAAAAAGAAGCCTCTTGTGTAAATTCAAGTTCATATTTTTTATGTAGTTGACCAAGAGAAGGGTTTTTATGTTGATAATGGGACACTTCAGGTCACAATAATGGTTATGTCAGGTTCTCATTATATTATCTCATATTTTCAGTCCCAAGAAATGGAGGCGGAAGCTATGGAACGAAACTTAAATTATGATCATCTTTTTAATGAAGAAAATCTAGAAACTCATGAAATGGATTCTTCCTCACCCATAGATAATTTGGAATTAGCTCATTTTGATTTGAATTGTCATGTTGTTACAAATTCTCCTATTATAACTGACATAAAGCAAGAATGTTTCCCCACTACTAATGGATTAGTTATAGAACCTTCTTGTTCTAATGATTCTTGTGACTTGCTTCTCTCTTATAGCCATGAATATGTTTTGGAATACATTTCAGATTCTCATATTGTGTAGGAGAAATAAAAACATGTTGATGTTTTCACTGAAGCAGAAGAAATAAGCATATAGGGCATACCACTTTTATCACAACAATCTACTTTTAACTTGAAAGAGGAAAACCATGTTGATAAGAACGTGTTGGTTGTAAAATCATTCCTAGTGTGGAGCCTAGTAATCCATAATCAATCACTAATGTGATTAAAGAGGAGGAAATACCATTCAAGGAGTCACTTGTTGAAAATGTTGCATGTTCTAGAGAGTCTTGTAATTCTCTTAATTCTTCCACATATTATTATTTGTATCCTAATCTCTTTAATGGTTTGACTTTGTATGAAACCACCCATCATCTAATTCAATTAAACTCAATGGGGTTGACCCCTTTTGAAGTACTTGATGGTGGTGATGTGCATATGGAGGATAGAGAGAATAAGGCATCTTCCCATGAACTAATAACAACCAAGCCTTATCAACATTTATCCTGGGATGAAGGGAATGTTGTACCAAATGTATATCATACCATGTATGTTCATGTTTCATATTCAATTTGGATTAGTAGAGAGTATTCTTGTTCAAGTAACTCTTTAGTTAATATTGTTGATGCTAGTGGATTCCACCATTGTATTGAATATTAGTCTTATACCATGGTGGGTACTAGGCCACGTATATCATTTGATTCCACTAGTCTATCTCAAGTAGATGGTTTCTTCAAGCATGAGCCCCGAGAGGATTGTTAAGACAATGAGGCACTTTTTTCTACACTTATGGTTATGCCAGACCCTCGTTCTCTTGGTTTTTCTTCTGGAGTTAAAAACTTTAGTATCATTACGACTCCCTCACCAAGTACACTTCACATGAATTCTATGCATGGTTCTCATTTATTATGCTACTTCCCATTGAAATCCCTCCATCAATTCTCTGGTAGTAATGGTAGATTTTATGATAGATTTGAAGCATGGTTATAGGAACCATATTCATTTAATGTTCCCATGAATTATTGCATTGACATATTTAAGGGTGACTAGATTTTACCATGTTTTAATTTTTCTCAATTTTAATCATTTTTATTCTAGGTTTTGTTTCTAATCTTTTATGATGAACATGCTTATGCAGGCTTGGGATTATATGGATGGCTACATTGGCATACAAATTTACATAGTTCATTTTTCAGCCATTGTAGTGTAGAATAGGATTAATGTAGAATAGGCTAGTGTCTTTCATTTGCATAGTTTAGCTTTACTTTATATTTTTTAATTAGTTTTTTGTTTGCATTTTCTTTTATTTACTATTGGATTAATAGTACATGTAATTCTCAGCAAAGGTGGAAATAAATAGAAGGATTGCACACTAATTTTCCCTTGATTGGATTTTTCAATTTAATTTTGATATGGGGAAAATTTACTTTATCTCATCCTCAAAAACAAATTATGTGCTGGGTAATTTTCAGATCATTGATTTTAAGAATATCATTTTTCAAACATTGTGTTATCTCGCAAGTTAGATATTTTCTAAAAGATATTATTCATTCCCTCTTTTAATAAAATGGACACTCAGCTTTGTCCCATACTCATATCAACATAATTCTAATTTGGAAAAGTTTTCTTAATTGGGATTCTTATGAGTTTTGGGCTTGTTGTCCCACACACAGTAAATGGAAAGTTAGAGTGACTAATTCTACCCATTTGAGATTGAAACCACTCAAATTCCTTACATTTATTTGGATGATTATTTTTTATTTGGAGTTGTTCAAATAATTGCTTGCACATTGACTATTTTCTTTGATTACTTTCAACTAACATTATCTTCTTTGTATAGTCTTTTATTTAGCATAGTGAGTTTGGCTGATTTTTCTTTTGAGTTATTTTCTTTTAGCACCTTTGATTTTAATTTATGGGCATTGGCTGCTCAGATCTTATGTTATGTTCAATTATTTTTAAGGAGGAGTTTCATCTTTTATCTTGCAACTTTTTTCTCCCAAGTTTCCTCTAGTATACCGCAACAAGAGATATTATTTCACATTGTCCGAAAACATGTTTAGACATTCTAGATAGCATGGTTATTCAAATATTTTGTTGATATATTTTTAATAAAATTACTTGAGAATCAATCTTTTTGTTCCCCAACTCATTGGTCAACTAAAGACTCAATCCTAGCACTATCAATCATGTGAATTTCAGACTGGATATTTTCTTGCAGAGTATATTCTATCCTTTCGATTTGCTAATCTTGAGTCACTCGGTCTAGTCACACTCTTGGATAATATATTTTTTATCATGGCTTAATGATGTCTCACTAATCTCAAAGTTGAAATCATCCAAATCCTTGGAGTTGTAAATACCTTGATGGAATATCTCCATATACTTCTAAAGTTTTTAATTTTGATTTCTATTCATTTGTTTTAACCTCGGCCATGGTAATAATTTTTAAGATGTGAATTCCTTGAGGGTTGTAACTCGTCAATATATTGGGGCCCACATTCTTTAGCATTCCTTGAACCCAAAATCAATTTATTCATAATTAGAAAAAATGAGCATTGTTTGGGTTAGTTTGGAATATCTTTTATTTGATCCCTCGTACTCATGAGCTTTCTGGTTTTGTTTTCCAGATTATATGCATCATTATTTTTAACGAAAAATCTATCTAGTAGAGAGACAGACTACACACTCTTATTTTCCATTTCGTTTTCTCTACATTCTATGCTACACGTAATCTCAAGGAAATGAAATGCATAATTTTTCTACTTAGAACACTCTTGGGAACTTGAGGATATCAATTTCAAGAATTTGTCCATCATGTTAATCTTATCACCTATTAGAAATATGATATTAATCACTTCATTCAATTTCAATTTATAATTATATCTTTCATTTGAGTTGGGGAAGTCAACCCATATAGCTTGTGACCTGATATCATTTGCACCCTTTAAGAGTATATTAATTGCTCCCTTTTCATAATGATTTCCTCTTGCCTCTCACAAGGCTGAATATGGTCATACAATGTTTCAAATCTCTATCATCAATAATCAAAGGAAACATATACCTCGGGGTGCAATGTTGATAATATTTGAACCAGATTTTCATCACTGATATTTGTTGGTGGACCGGTATCTTTAGAAGATAGATGGAATTGAAGTCTTATGGTCATGTTTGTTTAATTTGATTGATTTTGATTACAGGAATGTGATGGAATGTCTTGAGGATTCAAATATTACAACAATCAATAACAATAAACCTCATGTTGAAGATAATATTGTAGGGAGAGCACTCGGTGCTTATCTCTCAAGATGAATGCTATGATATTTGATTGAATGGACATCATTGGATACTTGATGACAGCATTGGAATTTGCATAAGTTTTATGACAACCCACTTAGTCTAATTTTACATTCGCTTAGCATGATTTTCTTAAGATTAGTTTTAATTCCAATCTCGACTTTTATTTTTAGTTTAATTTCATTTCAATAAGTCGTTCATTTAGAGGAAGAGTTCTTCCCAAACTATATAATAGTTTATCATACTTTTATCTTTTGATACGTAGATGCGAAAACGGTTTGTGCAATCAACAGCTTAGAACCTTTTCTCTTCAATGAAGAAAACTTAGGGAAGTTTTAACCTAAATTTGGTTGCCTAAGATTCCTTTGCGACATTTTTTTATTGATAAACCAAAATTATCGCCGACTCAATAGCTGGTCAAAAATATCTTTTGTCTCATTCATATATTCCCATTTTGATTCATAATCTAGTCGATGTTTGGATTCATTTTAATTAATATTTTGATGACCTTCATAACTATCATTTGTTTCCTATTTTCCTTATCAAATTGAATTATTTGGATCTATGTGGTTAATCTTTTATAGCAAAGAGAAAATGGCACTTTGGTGAAAAATATGAAATGTATTTTATGTTGAAAAATTAATTGTTTTCAAATATATAAAGGAATTGTTCATGTCACAAAATCTTAAGAGCTTATGGGTTAGTAGAATGTTTCATGTAATTGGTTTTTGAAAATATGTTTTGATTAAGCATCTACATTAACCCATTTTTTTATATTCTTGGAAGATTGTTTTGTTGCACTAAATGAAAGAAAAATTGTATATGACAATTTGATTAGAGAATTGTGTTGCAAATATTTTCCACTAGATCATCGATTTTCATAATCTAATTTGTTTTTCATTTCAAATCAGAAAATCTAGGAATATTTTCATTGGGATTGATATTGAATGGTCAACATTTCTTAACTAATGATTTCCCTTGACTTACTTTCTAAGCTTTCACTAAAAACATTTTCGTTGTTGTTTCCACTAGATTTGTTCCTTGTTGTTGGCTTCTCTTTTATTTTTATTTTTATTTTTGTTCAGTCGGTTTTCATTCTTTCTGGATGACTAACATTCTAGTTTTAGATTTCATTTAGTTTGGTTCTCTTTTCATGAATTTGATTCAATTTTAGCACTTGTTTTTTTCTTGTACAAATTCTTTCCATCTTTTGATTTGAATGATGGTATTTCCCTGAGCTAGTTTGACTCTCAGTTTGTCTTAAGGATTACTCTTTAAATTTTGGTGAGGTGATGGTCCAATTCTGGTCACATACTGAAGAAATATTTTACAAGTTATAAGATGCATGGGCTGCTCTATCTGAATGAAAATTCATGAAGTTTTTATTTGTAGGTATAAACTGATAGTTTTGGTGGATCAAATGTGCCCATTGAGCGTACCATGATAATCCATAAGTATATGAAAGTGTATATCCACTCTTTTCTTTGAGCTCCATCCACTTCACATTAATAAAATGGATAATACTATGATGGTTTTTGGGGATACCTATGGGTTAAACTACAATGAATAACATCTACTCAGCAAATCAAAGCAATGCTCGTATCACCCTACTTCCTTCACACCCTATGTGTATATGCATATCTATATCTAAATCTAAAAGGTTGAACATATTCTAAAATAACAAGAAAGTTGAAAGCACTATTAATAGTATGGGAAGTACAAGTAAACTCGTCGAGGCTATGGATGTATGTTGGTAGTGGAGCTATGCTTGTATGGTACCAAGGAAACTTTGTCAGAGCTATGAATGCTTGTTAGCAATGAAGCAATGTTGGGAAAAGACAGATGAGGAACACACTTGTGTAGATGTTTTCTTGTTAGAAAAAGTGAAAAACCATGGTTGAACCAAAACCAATCTTCTAGTGTGCAACTAGTAAAACATTTACCTCATTGTTTGACTCTTTGAAAAGGGCATGTTAGATTACAAGAACTAGAAATATTGGGTTATATATTTTGGAATTTTTGCATCATTGTGGTACCCATGACTATTGGAAAATTGTCTACAGCCTTGTTGAGATTATCTTTAAAATTTGAATCTGAAGTAAAGACCCTAGACTTCTATTGACATACATAACTAGTTCTTCCATGGTGTCACCATTTGTTGATGCCACAACAACAGCCATTTACTTTTTCTTTTAAAAGCGAAAGAAAAGGGGCCCCCTACTAAAATTTTGATCCTACTACATAATCCTCTATTGCTTGAGTCTAATGTTATTTCTTTGCCTACCTTGAGGGAGTTTGGAGGGTTAATCTCGATTGATGATTATCTTTTATGGGTGTTGATTATTCCTTTCGATATGATGATTTCAAACGTCTTTGCGATACTTCTTGACCTATGATGTTTCATTGACATTTGTATGACGAAATTGATACGTTATCTTCATAATTTTTGTTGATTCCAAAGTGCTTGATGATCCTATGTGGCTGCAAGGTATAGTATTATATTCCATGATTTAAATGAGTTTACTGTTGATTATTTTTTGATTGACTAATTCAAATTTTGCATCCTTTTGTTGGCATGTTATGCTTAATATATTCAACTTTTATACTTTCGCATGTAGATCTTAATATTTTGTTTCAAACTCTAAGTCTAAATCGCATAATTGATGATCCTTCTTTTGATTTGAGACTTGGCACATGTATTTTTAGGACAGTCATCTACAACCACCATGTTATCGTTGAATAAACCTAACACTCTCTTATAAATTGGCTTAAAGGCAGAGAATATATTTTTTATAGTATTGGAAAGTCTTCTTTTGATCACATGGCTGATATAATTCTTCTATTTTGCAGGATCAAGTTTGCAGGCCCACTTCGTTCATATGACCTCTCCAGCCTTGACAAGCCTCTAAGGGAATCTCATGATCCTTTCCCACAACCTTCACCTTGATTATTTCCAAGATTCTCCTTATTCAGAAGTGGATTATTTTGGCTTGTAATTGTCTCAAGATCCAAATCCCTTTCTTGCAAGCTTGTCCCTGAACCTTTTCAGACTGATCTGTACCGAGTCCTTTTCGTACTTACCCCTGGCCAAAACCCAATCCTAAGGCCCATTTATACTCTTGATTGTGATTCATTGTCATGTTGTCACCTAATTCATGTTAGCTATTTGTTGCATTCATATCACTCATAGTGGTCTAGTGTAGGGAAATTTTCCTTGGCCTATTTGCATTCCCTCTCCTCACGATCTTGGAATGTCCACCCTATGAGATGTGCATATTGAGTGGACTAACTTGTGATGTGCACATTGTTGGAATCGATCTCTTTCTTTCCACTCGTCGCTACGTGTCATGTTACATCATCACATGAGTGTCCTATACTTCACCTCCATCATTTTCCATTCATCACAGCTCAATCACCACATCCTTCATCATTATATGTTCTCGCTCCACTCCATGACACTTGGTTTCTTAAATCCTACCTTATACATTTTTTTCTAAATTTCGGCCTCTAGGTGTGGAACCATGACCGATGGAACCCTCAAGGGGCATGGAACCTTGACTTGTGTAATTTGGGTTTAATTTTCTAACTTGTAATTTTATTCTATTTTTTCTTTTGTACATATTTTTTGCATATATTTTTATTTTATTTCATTTTTATTTTTATTTATTTTTATTTTTATTTTTTTATTTTATTTATTTTTATTTTCATTTATATTCATTTTTTCTCATGGTTTTACCCCTAGAATTACTATAGGTATTTACTTTTACTCGAGGGAAAACTAATTCAAATTAAACATTTATTTTACATGGGATAAATTCATTTTTACGTGGTGAAACCATTTATGTTAAATAAACTAACCATTTAACCACTTAACATGTACATTATTTTTCTCATATATGAACGTAAAAAAATAAAAACAAAATGAATTTTTCGTTTTTATTTCTTTATTATAAATTTTATTTTTTTTTATTTTTTTTTGTATTTAGTTTTAATTTAGACTTTTTTGTATTTCTCCCTCACCCACCAAAATCTAGCGTACTATCCCAGGTCCATCCCTATTATCCCTTACATGTACTTATAACTTTTGTCATGAGAAATCAACGTTCAATATACATATCCTTCATTTTAGGAACCCCTTCTTATTTTCTAGGATTTCCTTTCTCCCCTCTCGAATGGCGTGGGAACTATATTACCTATAGAAACTTTATTCCCAATGCTTTGAAACTTTAATATATTGTAATGTAATATAAGCATATTATATTATAATATATTTTCCTTAGTCTTCATGGGAAATTTCATGAGTTGATCGTCATCGAGACTCTTTTGTGTAAATTCCACCTCTCTTACCAATATCCTGACAATGATACGTGATATCTCGACCATGCAATTTTTATTTGAATATTAATTTAATAATATTTGTGGAAAAGTGTGCAGAAGCGATAGGGGCTAATCTAATGTTTTATTAACCCATAAGAACCCTAACACGTCGGGAGTGTGCACTAGAATGGAAATTCAACGTTTTCGTCGGAATTATATCTTACCACTCCCTTATCCAACCTCCCGACGACCAAAATTACCGACTATGTATTGTTTATTATTCTTTTGGGGAGATTATTATAATATATTTATTGAAAATTGTGGAGTGATGATATATTAATATTGTTTTAATCCCCTTCAAATTCATGTCATCAAGAGTGTTAGCTTTGTTGTTAGGAATTACCATCGACGAATTTACCAAGATTTAATTCAACCCTCACAATGACCAAGCCTTGAATATATTGTCTTTAAAAGAGTATTTTAATATATTCCCTTGAAGAACATGCACCCATTGACGTTTATTATAATAAAAAAAAATCGGAAAAATGTGAAGTATTTATATTTGAATATTAAATAAAATCCCATGGGAATCCTAGCTCATCGTCATTGAGAGTATGGAGCTCATCGTCGTTGGGAGTGAACTGATCGTCGGGAGTGAACTGATCGTCAGGAGTGAGAACTGAAGTGAGAGTTGAGGTGTGCATGCATAAACACTGACGACGAAGCCTTTGGGGGGACTTGGGGATATCATATGGGATTATGTCACATGGACTATGTCCATGATGGTGGGGGGCGGAGGCGGGGGAGATATTATTATTTTTTATGGGTTTTTTTTTTTTTTCATTGATTACTTGTTTCTCGTATGTAGAGGAAGTATACAAACCTTACTAGGCATAATGGTTAAAACATGTGTTTCCTCCTTAGAGGTCACAAGTTTAAATCCGGAGGGGGTGGGGTAATTATTATTATTTTATTAGTTTTAATTTCTGTAATTTTTATTTTTACATTAATTAGGATAATTAGAATAGTTTAATTTTAATTTTCATTGTAGATTAGAGGTAAATTTTTGTTTTTAATTTTTATTAATAATGGTAAATAATGTATATTAATGTAAATAATATATATAATTTGAAAAAAGGGAAAATTAGCTAAAACTATACTGCAAGCCACAGGTCCCATGCCCACCCTGGTTCATATTAAAAATATCTATAGGGGATAAACCATTAAATAATTAATTTTTGAACTCTCTTATGCATGTGGGATTTCGTTTTTGCACGTTGAGGATCAACAGTGCAGATTCACCCACAGGGTTAATCGATAGTTGTTGAGCGACGTTTTTTAAGCATGCATAACTCGGGCTATAGGTGTCAAAATTAGGTCCATGATACCTCGTTAGAAAGGTATAGGATATAGAAATGTAGTGAAATAGGTTTTCAAGACAGACATGTGATATAAGACGTCATAAAATGCAAAAAACATCAAACCATGGATTCGAGGGGGGGAATGACTATGCAAACTTCAAGAAGCCATATTTAGGGCTACGGGAAACGAAATCAGGCCCAAGATAGCTCGCCAGAAAGATGGAAAGGAGAATAAAAGGATAGGATATCAAGTATCTGTATATATTGAGCTAAAATTGTATGAAAATGAAAAACATAGAAGAAACTTGAATTCAGCTAAAGAACTGACTATGCAAACTTCAGATAGCCATATCTCAAGCTATAGGCAACAAAATCGGACCAGCGATAGCTCAATGGAAAGTTGATACAGAGGAAAATAATATCTGGAGATATTAATCAGCAAACAAACACAAGAAACACCCAAAATGCCTCAAGGAATAGAATATGACACCAACAAGTTGAGTGAATTATATTTTTTTAAATAAATATCATTTGTAAATTTTCATAGGGAGAATATAACCACCCAGGGGTCTCTTCATATTCCATTTGTAACTCCCACTTCTACATTTTCGAAAATGCAAAATAAATTTGGAATGTAAAAAAAGACAAAACAAAAGGAACTAAAAGGAACAACTGCTAGAGTTGAAGAGTCTCTCTTGTTTTATAAAAGAGAGCTCACTAAATGTAATGATGGAATTTTTTCATTCATAATGAAAGACAATACTATTACTTCTGAGTTAACAAAGAGAAAGAGGCATTCCAAAATTCTGTGATTTTGGTGGATGTACATGAGACTATTCTTTTTGCATTTGTCTTATGCTTGAATAACATAAAATTTTGTGGTACGAACTATTTCTTCACTCTATTCTATATGCTCATGTTGTCACATATTTCCTTATGAGTACATAACTAATATTATGAATGCATTGAAAAACTATTTGCCAGTGTATTTGCAGCATTGTTGCTATCACTTATCACTAGCATACATGAATTATTTCTAATTCTGATGATATTATATCTCATTGTACTCACTCTTTTAGTTTTTCTTCCAGGATAGGTTAGAATTGGTTAGATTAGGTTAGTTTTTTTTAAGTTAGATTAGTCTTGGGATTAATTAGAACTCTTTGGGGGACAACATGTTGTCTTTCCCATTTTTCTTATTTGAATTCTAAGCGGCAAAGAGTCCCATATACTCATGAAAATGATACACCAAATGAGAGTAGGTATAATTGGGACCTGCCATTGGGAATTCTCCCTTACCTGCTTAACAGGTCATTTGGACCCGTCAACAAAGAAGTTTGACCCTGTATATGAGTTTTTTAGCTCATATTGTGGGTTTTTACTCTAAAGAAAACTCTTTGTTCTACTAGTGGAGAAACATAGTCATGTTACAGCCATGAAATACATGATTTTCTTAGTGCATTGAAATTAGGAAGGGTTACAAAAGATTTGGATCATTTGACCCCTTAAATGTCAACCTAAAATAGAAAGTTTGGGTGATTGTGGATCCATAATGAGGAATCCTAAGTAGCTACGAGTCCAATCAATGGATTGTACCTCATACTAAACAAAGAGAAAGAAATTACTCCAAAGGAGTACCAAGAGGGTTGAAGTGAACCAAATTTGTGACCAAGGGCCAAAAGGTAAGAGAAGAAGGGTAAAAAGGGAACCCACATAAGCATTGGGCATCCCTAAGAAGCTATAGATATTAGATAAATTAGGGGGGATTCAAGGAAGGTGGTCCAACTTATAAGGATGGTAGGGAGATATCATGTCATCATTAGTGTGAAATGAATGCACTTTACAGTGTGCCCCTTGTAGGCACTATCCATAAGATGGGAGTAGTAGCAAGTTACAAGAAAGGACATAATCATGCAAATAAAAAGAAAATAAATTGAATATAAGAGTAGTAACAATAGAAAGGAAATAATGCATCGGGAGGAAACTACTAATTTAGGAAGAAAGTGTTGGATCATGTTATCATTAATGCCAATGGTTTGATTGATTGATGTAATTGATTGATGTCAAGTGATTTATTGATGTCAAAGGATTGATTGATTGATGATTGATGTAATATAATATGCATTTCCCTTGGTGAGAATGCATATATGAATATGGATCAATGAGTTGTCATTGATATGATGAAGATGGATCAATGAGTTGTCATTGATACATGATGAAGATGGATCGTTGTGGTTTCATTGGTATATGATGCATTTTTGGAAAAATGTATAGATGACTCATTATTGTCTTATCATGATTGATAAGGTGCACAAATGGATGAACTCCAAAGTGGTCCCCTTATGATGAAATCCCTCACGAGAAGACGCTTTGCGGATTGTGTTATCCTAGAAGAATGGTTGGAGGACCCTTGCTCTCATTATTTTCTTATCATGATTTATAAGGTGCACAAATGGATGAACTCCAAAGTGGTCCCCTTATGGTGAAATCCCTCATGGGAAGATGTTTTGCGGATTGCGTTATCCTAGAAGAATGGTTGGAGGACCCATGCTTGTATGTGGAATAATGAGATGAAGATCAAGGAAATTGTTAGTGAAACTATCCTAGATGGATAGTGTTTGTCATGCCATTTTCGATGGTATGTGGAATGTCACATAAATCCTCATAGTTTGAGAGTTATGGCCTTACGAAGATGAAGGACCCCCACATGAAGGCTTGAAGCCCCCAAGGTCAAAGAAGTCAAAGTGACCTAAAAGAAGAAATCATTATTTAAATGATAAAGTAAAGTGACAAA